>JAUCMX010000005.1:8168052-8218052 GCA_033459395.1 Hemibagrus guttatus | reverse complement strand
TTCTGTGTACAGCTTACAGCACTGAGTAAGCTTTTCAACGATGATAATAATAATAATAATAATAATAATAATAATAATAATAATAATAAGCAGAAGAAGAAGAAGAAAAAGAGGAAGAAGAAAATGGAAAATTAGTGATGGAAAGCCAAAACTTTTTTTTTTCTTTTTTTATTTTTAAAGGTGAATTACAATATAGCAATTAACATAATAGAATATATTAACAAAACCAAAACAAAAAAATTATTGTTCATTAAAAAGAAATTAAGATCTATTATTTATTTATTTATTTATTTATTTATTTATTTATTTATTTATTTATTTATTATAATTACATATATTTTTAAATTAAATATTTTTTACTGGCAGAGACAAGTTAAAGATTTTCATTTAATGCTTGCTTTAAAAAAAAAAATAGAAAATTGAATTGTTCAATTTTGTCTTTAGTTAAATTTGAATGTTATATTTTGACCTTACAATAATGAAAGAAAATGATTAGAGAAATTAAACCCCACTTACCCTCAATCTGCTCAGGCATGAACTCCACCTGGAAGAACACACAGAAGATAATTATGTATGGATGGAGAGAAGAAACATCATCAGAATCTGAATGGACTTCACTGCAGGAGGTTTAAATCTTTCATTTTATTGAGGTTTTATTAAATGAGCTGGAATATTATTAGGTTAAAGTTGAGTAATTATTACACAATGCAGTTTTACAGTAGTTCTAGACTGACCAGTACAGTAACAGGAGTACCGTAAGTTCTAAATTTAATCCTGAGGAACGCACATGTGTGCTGGATTATTTTTTTCTCAGCCTTGAGGCCTCAGTAAATATTTCACTCGTCAGCTTGGGTTACACTCGGTTAATTCAGCTGCTCTCTCATGCCTTCTGTCCTAAAGCATGTAGGCATGACCTTCACACACACACACACACACCCATCACAGAGATGCTTAAACAAGCTAAAGTGTGAACACAATTGTTTTATCACACGATTTGTTATTGCTTCCTATCTGGGCTAGAGTTAGATACAACTTTATTGTCATTGCAAAGTACAGGAACATAGCAACGAAGGGCAATGCTAATGTTAATTTAGCTTAACCTTCAGTGTTACATCCCATAATACTTAGTGGTACATCCCATAATAATAATAGTGTTACATCCCATAATATTCAGTGTTACAACCCATAATAATAATAGTGTTACATCCCATAATATTCAGTGTTACATCCCATAATAATAATAGTGTTACATCCCATAATATTCAGTGTTACATCCCATAATAATAATAGTGTTACATCCCATAATAATAATAATAGTGTTACATCCCATAATATTCAGTGTTACATCCCATAATAATAATAATAGTGTTACATCCCATAATATTCAGTGTTACATCCCATAATAATAATCAGTGTTACATCCCATAATATTCAGTGTTACATCCCATAATAATAATCAGTGTTACATCCCATAATATTCAGTGTTACATCCCATAATAATAATCAGTGTTACATCCCATAATATTCAGTGTTACATCCCATAATAATAATCAGTGTTACATCCCATAATATTCAGTGTCACTTGTGTGTGTGTGCGCGTGTATGTGTGTGTGTGTGTGAGCAGGTGTGTGAGTGCGTGTGTGTGTGAGCGTGTGAGTGTGTGTGTGAGTGTGTGTGTAAGCGGGTGTGTGAGTGAGTGTGTGCGTGTAAGTGTGTGTGCGAGCGTGTGTGTGTGAGTGAGTGTGTGTGAGTGAGTGTGTGTGTGTAAGCGGGTGGTCTACAGTGTGTTGTGTTGTGGGAAGCTGGTAATGGGACTCAGATGCACTCCCACATTCCTGCGTCTCCTCCTCTCAGATCCACACTTTAGTCCTGGTCTGTGTGTGTGTGTGTGTGTGTGTGTGTGTGTGTGTGTGTGTGTGTGTGTGTGTGTGGGTTTAAACAGAACTCTGAGGAAATAAATGTGGGGTCGAGTTTCGCCTTTTTCCAACCGTATGCTTTTAGAATATCGCTTTCAGATGGAGTGAAATTTATGAGATGGTGAACTGAAATAACAGTGAGACTGCAGAGGATGAAGAAAATCCCTCATCACACACACACACACACACACACACACACACACACACACACACACACACACACAGCTAATGGAAACGTTTGCTTAAGGATGAAACGCACATTTAAACAGATTTATCTGACTGATATTACCACAGTAATGAACACAAAAAAGCATAATAATAATAATAATAATAATAATAATAATAATAATAATAATAATAATAATAATAATTTAGGAATATTTCAACATTAAAATGTACTTTTTTTCAGATTCATTTCTTTTTCTTTTTTTAAATATATATATATATATATATGTTTAATTTTTTTTATTACTTATTTCATGTTATTTATTAACTGTAGTTGAAACTCTTTTTATTAAGGTCAAATAATAAATAAATAAATAAATTCACTCTAGGCTGATATAATTAGTTTGTAAAGCAGGTGATTATTATTATTATTATTGTTATTATTATAAAAATTAAAAAGCAGGTCAAACACTTCCTCTAGTCTTCAGTTGTCTGATTATTTTATCAGGAAAAATCTTTTTTTTTTTTTTAAAGTTAGCTAATTCTCCCGGTTTCTCCTCTGAGCCGAAGCCGATGCAAATTTTTCAAAGGCGTAATTTCCGTAAAGACTCCTGAAATAATTTCAGGGAGAAACCCAGTCCTGCTCTGGGAGAGAAGGAATAAAGCTCTGGAGTCGTTCTGGTGGAAGGTGAAATGATCGAATCGTCCGTGTTTCTTATTAATAATTTAATCAGAGAAAATAACTTCACTGAGGAAAAAGAGCTGAGAAAAAAAGAGAGATGAAGACAAATCGAACACTAGTGTGTGTGTGTGTGTGTGTGTGTGTGTGTGTGTGTGTGTGTGTGTGTGTGTGTCTTTAGAGCTCCACCTGTTGGTGGGTTAAATAAATAAATAAATAATCTTCAGGTGTTAAAAATCCCACACTTTAATATTAGTTATCCATCACACAGTGATTAGCTTTAATAAACATCGCTACTATTTATAAACGATTTATTGTGCTACGTTTCCGTTACTCAGATAAAGGCTGATGAACAAATCTGATGGATTTGAGGAACGTACCTTGACTTCAGCCGCGTTAAACTCGGGCTCTTTGGGAGGTTCGGGCTCCGGGGGTTTCGGGGCAGCGACGGGTTTTGGCTCTTCCTTCTTTTTGGGGGCCATGATGATGCTGATGGAGATGAAGAAGAAGGAAAGAGAGATAGAGAGAGAGAGAGAGAGGAGATATGGTGAAGTGATCCCGGTGCGAATCTGCCCCGCTCTGAGGGGGTTTTTATGTCCAGGTGCCTCACACCACCTTCCAGGGGGGGAAACCTTAAAAGGACGTGAGATGTGGCGAGGCTATTTGGGACACAGCCGTCCTCGCTGAACAAAAGGCCTGAGTAACAACGGGAGCTAAATTTGGGACATTGTCCATGAAGACAGTGAAGTACTGAGAGAGAGAGAGAGAGAGAGAGAGAGAGAGAGAGAGAACAGAATGAAACCTGAAACCACTATGTGCTGGACAAACATCTCACTGTGACTCTGTCTCTAAAGATTCCACACTGACACAGAGAGATAGACACAGAGAGCGAGACAGAGAGAGGGAGAGACAGAGAGAGAGAGACAGAGAGAGAGAGACAGAGGGAGAGACAGAGAGAGCAAGACAGAGAGAGAGAGAGAGAGAGACAGAGATAGAGAGAGACAGACAGAAAGAGAGAGAGACAGTGTGAGAGAGTGAGAGAGAGACAGAGAGACAGACAGAAAGAGAGAGAGACAGAGAGAGACAGTGAGAAAGAGAGACAGAGAGAGCGAGACAGAGAGAGAGAGAGACAGAGAGACAGAGAGAGAGACAGAAAAGGAGATAGACAGAGAGAGCAATAAACTTTATAAACTTCTAGTAACATCTTTCTTTCTTTCTTTCTTTCTTTCTTTCTTTCTTTCTTTCTTTCTTTCTTCTTCTTTCTTTCTTTCTTTCTTTCTTTCTCTCCTGGTTTGTAAGAATGATGTTAAATAAGATTTATTATTGTTCCTGCATTGTTATCATTAATATTTACTGAGACAGAGCACTGTATTCCTTTATAAGGGTGACCCTCTCTGAAGTGGTCAGTGCTCTGCATTATTCTGTCTACAGTCTGAACTGACTGATGTTTTATATCAGACACAGAGCGTATTTACACACGTAACCTTCAGCTTTCTGACATTATTCCAGCTAGACTTTGGGGGCGGAGCTTAATGGAGTGGAGCAATACGAAATATAGTGAAAAAAAGGCTGACCTGGTTACCTTCAGACTTTCAGCTTATTAAATGAAGACGGTATTAAATAGAAGGAATAAAATTAAAAGGAAAAAAATATATAAATATTTATATATTTTATATAAAGTGTAACAGGAATTATAAAACACGTCATTTTTATTATTTTAAGTGATATATTTTTATTTATTATATTTATTTCATTTATTCCTTTTTTCAGTAAATTATTTTTATTTTGCTAAATTTATTGTTTAATTAACTGCAATTTATTCAAATTATTATTTAATTCTTAGGAATGATTGACATTAATGGTTTTAGACACAGAAATCAAAGACATTAGAATAATAACAAATATTTATATATATTTATATACAATGTACAGTATGATAGAAAATGTCAAATATGTCATTTTATTTTTTAAATTAATTTTATCAATGTATTTTCTATTTTCTAAATCAGTTTATTTATTCATTTTTAAAGTCAGTTATAATTTCTTAAAAATATTTTTATTTGATTTTTTTTTTTAATAATAATAATTGTTTAAATTATTATTTAATTCTTATTGTTGTTGTTTTCAGCCACAGAAAATGTTCCAGCAATAACAGACGGCGAAGACCAAGATCATGGAATTAAAAACAAACATAATATAATAAGCTTCATGATGAAATAATTAACCTGCATGTGAGAGAAGAGACTTCAGTCTCAGACAAAAAGAAACAGAATATAAAACATGTGATGTGAGCTAATCTATTATTATTATTATTATTATTATTATTATTATTATTATTATTATTAATATTATTATTATTATTAATATTATTATTATTATTATTATATGATTTAAAATGTTGGGACTAACTGAAGCTCAGGTTTGGGTTCATTTCCTTTCCCCTTATTAAAAGTGTCGTGTAACTGAAATAACAAGCAGAAAAGACCGTAAAAATACCCGAATAAAAAGCTTGAAGAAAAGCCGCAGAATAGAATCAGGACTTGGACTGAAAGCTGAAAACTTCAGGCTTTAATTTCATTTCCTTTCCTGACGTCTCAGGAGAAACGTCCTGAGTGACCGTAACGTCTGTCCCAGAGTCGAGTAAAGGTCAGGTTTGTTTATGTTCCTTCTCTTTTCTTAAACACAAATGATTTATCACTTCATGGAGGAATCGTTTCCTCAGATTGACTCGTATAAGTGAATCAGTTCAAGCAGGAACGAATCAACGCTTCTGTGATTGACTTCATTTTCATTTCATACTCTTTAAGTGGAATGTAAATAACACAGTTAGGACATTATGTTCGGTTCTTAAGTACAGAAAATAAAAAAAGGAGGAATGATCAGACATTAGGCCACGCCTCCTGCAGGAGTCTGAAGGCAGAAGGCTGATCGAGAGAAAGCACTCACTCGGCTGATGGAGGATGTTTGGGGTAACAGGGGCAGTGTGGAGGCTCCTCACTCCTTCAACACACATCTGAAGCTTTCTCAGCCTCTGAGATCTTCCTCCTGGTCATTTACTCATGACTTATTATTACTGCTGTAAAAAAAATCACCGCCATTAAACATCAGAAATAAAACTCATTAAAAAGAGATTTAGAATTAAGGAGAAAAGAAATAATCTTAGGTCTGATGATATAATGAGAGAGAGAGAGAGAGAGAGAGAGAAAGATGAAAGAGAGGGAGAGAGATAGAGAGAGAGAGATGAATGAGAGAGAGAGAGAGAAGAGATGATTATTGAGAGAGAGAGAGAGAGAGAGAGAGAGAGAGAGAGAGATGAATGAGAGAGGGAGAGAGAAGAGATGATTATTGAGAGAGAGAGAGAGAGAGAGAGAGAGAGATGAATGAGAGTCGGAGAGAAAAGAGGTGATTATTGAGAGAGGGAGAGAGATAGAGAGAGAGAGATGAATGAGAGAGAGAGAGAGAAGAGATGATTATTGAGAGAGAGAGAGAGAGAGAGAGAGAGAGATGAATGAGAGAGGGAGAGAGAAGAGATGATTATTGAGAGAGAGAGAGAGAGAGAGAGAGAGAGAGAGAGATGAATGAGAGAGGGAGAGAGAAGAGATGATTATTGAGAGAGAGAGAGATGATTATTGAGAGAGGGAGAGAGATAGAGAGAGAGAGAGTGAGAGAGAGAGAGAGAGAGAGAGAGAGAGAGAGATGAATGAGAGAGGGAGAGAGAAGAGATGATTATTGAGAGAGAGAGAGAGAGAGAGAGAGAGAGAGAGAGAGAGATGAATGAGAGAGGGAGAGAGAAGAGATGATTATTGAGAGAGAGAGAGAGAGAGAGAGGAAGAGAGAGAGAGAGAGAGAGAGAGATGAATGAGAGACGGGGAGAGAAGAGATGATTATTGAGAGAGGGAGAGAGATAGAGAGAGGGAGAGAGATAGAGAGAGAGAGATGAATGAGAGAGGGAGAGAGAAGAGATGATTATTGAGAGAGAGAGAGAGAGAGAGAGAGAGATGAATGAGAGACGGGGAGAGAAGAGATGATTATTGAGAGAGGGAGAGAGATAGAGAGAGGGAGAGAGATAGAGAGAGAGAGATGAATGAGAGAGGGAGAGAGAAGAGATGATTATTGAGAGAGGGAGAGAGATAGAGAGAGGGAGAGAGATAGAGAGAGAGAGATGAATGAGAGAGGGAGAGAGAAGAGATGATTATTGAGAGAGAGAGAGAGAGAGAGAGAGATGAATGAGAGACGGGGAGAGAAGAGATGATTATTGAGAGATAGAGAGAGGGAGAGAGAGAGAGATAGAGAGGGAGAGAGAGGGAGAGATAGAGAGAGAGAGAGATAGAGAGAGAGAGAGAGAGGTATGTGTGTGATTATAGAGCAGTGTTTCAGTGTGAAGCTGTAATAATCTCCGTGTCGTTCAGAGCTCAGGAGAAACACAGATGGTTGTAATCACCTTCATCTGAGAAAGAATGTAGCAGTTTTAACACGCTGGAGATCCCTTCAGCACCTGTTCTCCTCCTCCTCCTCCTCTCCACTCCTCCTCCTCCTCCTCCTCCTCTCCACTCCTCCTCCTCCTCCTCCTCCTCTCCACTCCTCCTCCTCTCCTCTCTCTGCACCTGTTCTACTTCTGTAAACATTTTCTTTTAAAGCACAGAGGTGTGATGAAGCAGGACCTCACACTGGCGTCAGCTGGAGTCACTGAACATGCTCAGGTCCTGCAGAGAAGATCTGTGAAGTGGGACCAAAACCACACACACACACACACACACACACACACACACTAACAAAACAGTGACACGGAGCTGTTTTTAACTGCTTTAATATCAGACTTCTGAAGCTGTAATAACACACAGCGAGCTTCAGAACCTCAACATGACTCATAAAAACCTGTAACCAGAGAAAAACACAGACTGTGTGTGTGTGTGTGTGTGTGTGTGTGTGTGTGTGTGTGTGTGTGAGAGAGAGAGAGTGTAAGTTTTGATCTGAGGGGTCCAAGCACCATTTGCAAATCAAATCTAACGTTGTAAATTCATGCTGCAAGTTGATTGGCTGATTATGGAAGGCCACACCCTCTGTTTTAGCCTCCATGTTTAGCTTTTCAGGTTTTGTGCACAAGAGTTTTGTGTTCCAGCTGTTAAACGTGGTCCTGCAGCTACTGACCGTCATGGACAACATCTGACGTGTGATGATGTGATAAAAATCCAAGGATTAGCTCACTAAACTTGACGAGTTTAATGCTAACTCTGGGTGTGGAAGCAGTGTGTGATTAAATGTGGCAGCCATTTTGTTTCAAAATTTCACCAGCCGTGTGTGTGTGTGTGTGTGTGTGTGTGTGTGTGAGTATATATGGACACTCTTTGTCTCTATATCAGGTGATCTGCATTGACTGAATATTTCTCCCATGATGCCGTGCGGCTCAGGCACGTTAACCACGCTGAACCTGTGCGTCTATTTCCGTCTCGGCCTGTTGTTCGCTGCAGAAGGCGTGAGATTTACGACAACAATTGTTATTTGGCTCCCTTTAAAATGACCTTCAGATTGTGACATGGCCTTAACAAGAGGAGAAGATCAGAGGAGGGCGTGTTAGACAGACAGACAGCTGAAGAGACAGACAGACAAAGACATGTAGACAGGAAGATAGACTGAGAGAAGGCTGAGAGACAGACAGACAGAGAAGCAGACAAGCATAGACAGATAGATAGGCAGGAAGGCAGACAGGGTGAGAGGCAGCCAGAGTGTCAGACAGAGAGACTGAGAGACAGACAGACAGATAGATAGACAGATAGACAGACAGATAGGCAAAGACAGGCTGAGAGACAGACAGAGAGAGAGGCAGACAGAACGGCTGAGAAAGACAGACAGACTGGGTGTGAGACAGACAGATAGACAGATGGGCAGGGAGTGTGGAAGAGAGGCAGACAGACAAAAAGGCTGCGAGAGACAGACAGACAGGCTGTAAGACAGACAGACAGAAAAACTGACAGATGGGTAGAGCATGTGGCAGATAAACAGACAGACAGAGTGTAAGTCTGACAGAGATGCAGACAGACAGATACGTATACAGATAGACAGACATATAGGCAGTGACAGACAGGCAGAAAGGCTGAGAGAGACAGACAGTATGTGAGAAAGACAGACAGACAGATAGACAAAGGGTGTGATAGACAGACTGAGAAGCAGACAGATAGGGTAACATACAATCATTCAGACAGACAGGCAGTGAGAGAGACAGACAGACAGCTAGACAGGAAATAGACAGACAGACAGATAGACAGGGAGAGAGAGACAGACAGAGGGTAAGAGAAAGACAGGCAGGGTGAGAGACAGACAGATGGGGTCAAAGTTATACAGGGTGAGAGACAATTAGACAGATTAGACAATTAGACAGACAAACAGACAGGGAGAGAGACAGACAGACAGGGTGAGAAATGGACAGGGTGAGAGACAGACAGACAGGGATGGAGATAGACAGACAGATGGACAGGATTAACAGATAGACAGAAAAACAGACAGACGGAGAGAAACGGACAGACAGACAGGGAGACAGACAGACAGACAGATCGAGTTAGAGATAGACAGGGAGAAAGACAGATAGGGAGACAAACAGACACTGAGAGAGACAAACAGACAAGGTGAGAGATAGACAGGGTGAGTGACAGACAGACAGGGAGAGAGACAGACAGATAGGAAGACAGACAGAAAGGGAGAGACACAGACAGACAGGGTGAGGGACAGACAGACAGACAGACAGATAAGGAGAGAGACAGACAGACAGACTATGAGACAGTCCATAGTAGGATTAGAGATGAGTGTATAAATGACACCCTGTAAACACGTCACACCAAAAAACACACAGCGCTCCATGTGTGTAATATTTCACTGAAATACAGCGCCACCCAGAGGAACAACACGCAACTGCACATACTGCTGAGACAAGCACTGACACATATATTGTAAAAAAAAAGAGAGTGAAAGAAAGGAAGACTGAAGAAAGAAAGTAAATGCTAATGCTAATGCTTATTGATTGTGTTTGTGTGGATTGGTGATGGAACATTCCAGAAAACACACACTTCATTGATTTGCACGTCACTGTCAGCTCATCAGCAGAGGACTCTCACATCGAGTGTCTGTATGTCACTGTGTGTGTGTGTGTGTGTGTGTGAGAGAGAGAGAGAGAGAGAGAGAGATAAGTGATGAAATACGAACACTTTTTTGGTCTCCGGAATGTTCCATTACTTCATCCACATGAACACGATCAATAATCAATCAGAAAGCATTAGCTGGGCTTGTTGCCCTCCAAACACACTCCGTTTCCTTCATGTCACTGAGGTGTAAAGATCACTCATCATGTGTGTGTAATTTAACCCTTTCATGTTTCTGTGTATCTGCTGAAGATCCAGAAGATCAATAACCTCACTGTTAAGCAGATTATCCTCAGACTGAGACAGAATTTTAAAAAAGTAGATATTTAGTATGAAACCCTGTTCTGTCTGAACTGTATAAAACTCCAACGTTCCCCCTAGATCATTCTCCCTGGGTTCTTCATGATGAGGAACCCTGGAACCTAAAGTTCCTTTACACCAGGAGGTCACGAGGAACCAACTCACCTTCTGACTTACTGGAAGGCGTTCGGATATTACTGTGATACTTTAGGTCTGGTGATGGAACTGAGCTGAGGTTCCATCTGGCTGATCCTTTCAGGTTCTTTGATGCTCTTCTGTTTAAGTCTCCTGTGGAACAATTGGAGGAAAACTTTCATGGATCATTTCCATGAACCCTTATATGTATTATCTCCATAAATCATGAATCATCTCCATGAATCATTTCCATAAAACCATTCCATTATTCGTCTCCAAAAAACTTACATGGATCATATACATGTATCATCTCCCCAAAACCTTCATGGATCTTCTCCATGAATCTCCATGAAACTGACATGGATCATCTCCATGAATCTCCATGAAACTGACATGGATCATCTCCATGAATCTCCATGAAACTTGCACAGATTATCTCCATGAATCTCCATGAAACTGACACGGATCATCTCCATGAAACATCTCCATGAAACATACATGGATCATCTCCATGAAACATACACGGATCATCTCCATGAAACATCTCCATGAAACTTACATGGACATTGCCAGTGTGTCCATTTTCAGTATCATGTGCATGAACATCATGAAGCCACCAGTGATGTGCTGCAAGCAACAATGGCATGTATATTATGAACAATGCAGTAGACAGATTAATGAAGCTCCTTCAATGTTCTCCCTATAGCTTTTACTCTGACTGACACTTCAATATTGAATATTGAACACTGTGGTTCGGATGTCATGACTACAGACATATCACATGGAGGAAGAAGCTCTGACAGCTCAGAATCACAATCCTGTGCTGCCAGCCAGAGCTGTGTAATTATCTGGACTGTGGTCAGTGGCGAGGTGGTGACACGTCGCTCGTGTCTTCTAGAGCACTTCGTCAGAAATCCTGTGGCAGAGCTGATCTTCGCTCAGAGCCACAAGAACCGAGAGCTCCAACAGAACTGAGTCGCTTGTCTTAGCAGCCCTGTTATTTCCTAAGACAATAGCGTTGGCGTTCTCACACACACACACACACACACACACACACACACGAATCTCATTACCTATACTCGTCTGTCTGAATTATAGATTTGTAGGTTAACAGGCTGTACTATCAGAGAGTAACGCATGTGGATATCGACTGGAGCGCAGGAACACTAATGGATTGTGGTGTGTGTAGAAAGCGAGATAGAGGTCATGGAAGTTTCCAGATAAAGCTCAAAGCCATGGACAGCCCACAGAAAGGCGAGTGCTTCTTTTCTAATGGGCCTATCAGAGATTTTCAGGACAGTCTGTACTCTGTCATAACATCCTCTTAGAATAAGAGACCTGCACTTGCTCCAGTTTCACTGACATCTACACGTCTAAGTGAATCTCCTGAGAAGGCACAGCAATATTTTTGTGACTTTGTTTTGATTCTAAGTAATATAGCCAGTGTCTGTTGAAAAGCTTTAGTGTGGTTTTTATCAGGTGTCATCTCGATATGGTCATTATACTGGACCTTGATCTGATCTAGTGTCTCTGCTTCATGAAGTGACATCACATTTCTTATCTCCACAATTTCTGACATGAAAGAAGGCTAATCTAGTGACATGAGCTTCATGAAAGACTGGAGTCAATAATCCACACCACCTCCACCTCCACCACCACCATCACCACCACTTCCACAACCACCACCATCACCACCATCACTACCACTTCCACAACCACCACCATCACCATCACCATCTTCACCACCACCACCATCACCACCATTACCACCACCATCACTACCACTTCCACAACCACCACCATCACCATCACCATCTTCACCACCACCACCATCACCACCGTTACCACCACCATCACTACCACTTCCACAACCACCACCACCATCACCACCATCACTACCACTTCCACAACCACCACCATCACCACCACAACCACCACCATCACCATCACCACCTTCACCACCACCACCATCAGCACCATCACCACCATTACCACCACCATCACTACCACTTCCACAACCACCACCATCACCACCACCACTATCACCACCACCACTACCACTTCCACAACCACCACCATCACCATCAACACCTTCACCACCACCATCACCACCACCACCATCACCACAACCACCACCACCACCACCATCACCACCACCACCATCACCACCATTACCACCACCATCACTACCACTTCCACAACCACCACCATCACCACCACCACTATCACCAACACCACCATCACCACCATTACCACCACCATCACTACCACTTCCACAACCACCACCACCACCACTATCACCACCACCACCATCACCACCATCAACACCTTCACCACCACCACCACCACCATCACCACAACCACCACCATCACCACCTTCACCACCACCTTCACCACCACCATCACCACCATCACCACCATTACCACCACCATCACTACCACTTCCACAACCACCACCACCACTATCACCACCACCACCATCACCACCATCACTACCACTTCCACAACCACCACCATCACCACCACCACTATCACCACCACCACCATCACCACCATCACTACCACTTCCACAACCACCACCATCACCACCATTACCACCACCATCACTACCACTTCCACAGCCACCACCATCACCACCACCACCTTCACCACCACCATCACCACTACCATCACCATCACCACCACCATCACCACCTTCACCACCACCCTCACCACCACCACTACCACTTCCACAACCACCACCACCATCACCACCATCACTACCACTTCCACAACCACCACCATCACCACCACAACCACCACCATCACCATCACCACCTTCACCACCACCACCATCAGCACCATCACCACCATTACCACCACCATCACTACCACTTCCACAACCACCACCATCACCACCACCACTATCACCACCACCACTACCACTTCCACAACCACCACCATCACCATCAACACCTTCACCACCACCATCACCACCACCACCATCACCACAACCACCACCACCACCACCATCACCACCACCACCATCACCACCATTACCACCACCATCACTACCACTTCCACAACCACCACCATCACCACCACCACTATCACCAACACCACCATCACCACCATTACCACCACCATCACTACCACTTCCACAACCACCACCACCACCACTATCACCACCACCACCATCACCACCATCAACACCTTCACCACCACCACCACCACCATCACCACAACCACCACCATCACCACCTTCACCACCACCTTCACCACCACCATCACCACCATCACCACCATTACCACCACCATCACTACCACTTCCACAACCACCACCACCACTATCACCACCACCACCATCACTACCACTTCCACAACCACCACCATCACCACCACCACTATCACCACCACCACCATCACCACCATCACTACCACTTCCACAACCACCACCATCACCACCATTACCACCACCATCACTACCACTTCCACAGCCACCACCATCACCACCACCACCTTCACCACCACCATCACCACTACCATCACCATCACCACCACCATCACCACCTTCACCACCACCCTCACCACCACCTTCACCACCACCACCACCACCATCACCACTACCATCACCATCACCACCACCACCACCATCATCACCATCACCACCTTCACCACCACCCTCACCACCACCACCACCACCATCACCACCACCTTCACCACCACCTTCACCATCACCACCATCACCACCTTCACCACCACCATCACCACCACAACCGTCACCACCTTCACCACCACCATCACTCTCCCTGAGGTGTCCCATGATCTGAAGAACAAATTAGTAAAAGTGAATATCAATATGCGTGTGCGTGTGCGTGTCTGTTTGTGGTCATGTAATATTATATAATAAATCCATTAACCTCCTGCTGTCATGGTCAAACATGCCATCACATCAATTTCACAAACCCATTACCTCCTGATTCTCCCATCAGTGTGTGTGTGTGTTTACATTTACATTTCTGGCATTTAGCAGACGCCCTTATCCAGAGCGACTTGCATTTTCATCTCACTTTTTATACAACTGAGCATTTTTGGGGTTAAAGGCCTTGCTCAGGGGCCCAGTAGTTGCAGCTTGGTGGACCTGGGATTCAAACACACAACCTTCCGATCAGTAGTCCAATGCCTTAACTACTAAGCTACCACATCCCCGTGTTTAAGAGAAAAGAGTGTCATCTGCTGGTCAGAGCCATGAATCAATAACAATCTCTGTCACACCAACAGGAAGAGACATTTCACTGCTTCTTACTCTCCGAGTCTGTGCGTTTGTTTGTTTGTTTGTTTGTTTGTTTGTTTGTTTATGTCTAATTTATATCTCAGCATAAATTCTATAGATATATTTGTGAGCTTTTATTATCGTGTATTAATTATACTAATAATCTAACACTGTATCACATGTTTGCACACATTATTTATTTATTATTTATTATTGTTTATTATTTATTTGTGTGTAGGTGTATATTTATTATTTATCACTCAGTTTATTTATTATTTCTGCGCTTGTTAATTTATTCCTCATCATTTTTTATTCATCATTTTTAGGATGTTTATCGGCGTATTTGTTATTTATATGTTTATGTGTTTATTGTGTATTTATTATGAACACATTGTACTGAATTATTTATGTTTGTATGTATTATTTATTTACAGTTGTGTTATTGCATTTACTTTGTGTTTATTATGAAGCACTTTGTCTTTATTTGTGCATTCCATGTGTAATTAACATTGATTTAATTTTTTTTTATTGTCTTTTTTTGTGTATTTTTTGTATTTGTTTGTTTGTTTTTGCATAACTAGCACTGAGTGTGTTTATTTATTTATATGTTTGTACATTCTATGTTTCTTTTTTATTTATTTATTTGTGTATTTTAAAAAAATTTATGATTGTGTATTTATTATTTGTCACAGTATATTTAATTATTTATATGTTTATTTATTATTTATTAACCGTTTATTGTTGTAAATTAACTAGCCTTTTATTGGTAGATTTTTTGCAGTCTATTTATTACTGTATTTAATATCAGTTAATTAATGAACCACATTCTATTGATTTTATTTTTTGTGTATTTATTTAATACTCTTTGATTACTTTTTATAACTTTTTTCTGTTTGTATGAATTTTTTTGTCACAGATTGCTTACAGAAAATGTTTAGTAAAACATTTAGCTGAACTTTTACAAGTCTTTTAAATTTTTTTTTTTTACTTTTATAAAACACATTAAATCATTCATTCATTCATTGTCTACCGCTTATCTGAACTATTCTCGGGGAGCCTGTGCCTATCTCAGGCATCATTGGGCATCAAGGCAGGATACACCCTGGACGGAGTGCCAACCCATCACAGGGCACACACACACACACACACACACACACACAACGGACAATTTAGAGATGCCAATCAACCTACAACCCATGTCTTTGGACTGGAGGAGGAAACCGGAGTACCCGGAGGAAACCCCCGAGGCACGGGGAGAACATGCAAACTCCACACACACATGGCGGAGGCAGGAATCGAACCTCCAACCCTGGAGGTGTGAGGCAAATGTGCTAACCACTAAGCCACTGTGCCCCCCCAAAACACATTAATTATTAATTAATATTATTTTTAATTATAAACATTACTAAATGAAGAAGAATCTTTGCAGAGTAACTGTATGATATTGTTACGGGTAGCAGGGCTGAGGTTGGACCACTAGGGGGCTCTCAGTAGGGGTTTGTCCTGTCATGTCTGTTTATGTTTATGTTGGCCATGTGTGTAGTTAAGCCCCGCCCTATCCTAATGTGTGTTGATTGATGTTCACCTGTTCCTAATGTGTCATGATTATGTTTCCTATTTATAGTCCTGTCTGTGTCGTTATCAGTTGCTAGTCCTTGTTTGTGTATAGGCTGATGTAGTGTCGTGGTTTTCATGGTTCATGGTTCATGGTTCATGGTTCATGGTTCATGGTTCATGGTTCATGGTTCATGTTAAATAAACCCCATGTCCGTGTTAAGCTTCGCGTTGGGTCTGTTATATCCTGCCGGACACTACCGGCCGTAACAGATATCTTCTGTTTGAATGTTTTATAATTTTTACAGAGACTCGTGAGGAACCTGGATGTTTACTGTGAGGTGGTTTACTGTGAGGCGGATATGAGGAACACTGTGAGGAACCAAGCCTGTGGAGTGCCGAGAAGGTGAGAGTGTCTGAGGTAACATTCAAACTTCTACCTCTATTCTTTCTTTTTTCTTTTTTTCTTTCTTTCTTTCACTTCATTGTTCTGGTCAGAGTGAAGCTCTTGGGTGAGGTCAGTGGAGCTGCTCTCCTCTACCTGAGTAATTTCCCAAGAGAGAGAAAGGTTAGAAATTAGTTTTTAATGATTAAGCTCCTCAGGTTCAAGCTCCTGGCTTCTCCTGATCTGCAGTGATTGCAGGTCGATGTTGAGGTGATTTGTGTCACTAATCAAAGAAGCATTTATGGCTGGATTCAGGAGATGAGAGAAGAGGAAATTAAGATAAATGAAAGCACTGAGAAATGACACTGAAGTAAAAATACAGGTTTACCTACATTTAGCAAATAGTCAATGCTAGTCTAACCTTGCATTAGCAAAAAATGTGTGACTTTTTTGTGAAAAACTCGAACCTGCTGCTCCTCTGTAGTCACCCTCACTGAGATCGCTGACATTTACTGCTGCTGTTCCTAATAAAGTGGCAGATGAGTTTTTTTTTTTTTTTATTTATATTGTATTTCTTGGTTTGAGTTGATTGAGTTTTTTGTATTGATTTTTTTTTTTCTTCCTCCTTTCAGCTGAAGATGTTTGCAAGAACTCCAGAGGTGAGGTAGGTTCTGTAACATTTTGTAACTGGCTGAAGGTCATGAACGGGATAGATTCTTCTGGAAAGATCTTCCAGACTGATGACTCCTGTCAATTATACCTCCTGAAATATTAAGGCTTTTGTGGAAGTAGCTACAGAGTTAGAGAGAAGATGTGGATTCAGGAGTTTGGGGGCTGCGTGGATTCAGGAGTTTGGGGGCTGCGTGGATTCCGTGAGCAGGAGTTTGGGGGCTGCGTGGATTCCGTGAGCAGGAGTTTGGGGGCTGCGTGGATTCCGTGAGCAGGAGTTTGGGGGCTGCGTGGATTCCGTGAGCAGGAGTTTGGGGGCTGCGTGGATTCCGTGAGCAGGAGCTTGGGGGCTGCGTGGATTCCGTGAGCAGGAGCTTGGGGGCTGCGTGGATTCCGTGAGCAGGAGCTTGGGGGCTGCGTGGATTCCGTGAGCAGGAGCTTGGGGGCTGCGTGGATTCCGTGAGCAGGAGCTTGGGGGCTGCGTGGATTCCGTGAGCAGGAGTTTGGCGGCTGCGTGGATTCCGTGAGCAGGAGTTTGGCGGATGCGTGGATTCCGTGAGCAGGAGTTTGGCGGATGCGTGGATTCCGTGAGCAGGAGTTTGGCGGATGCGTGGATTCCGTGAGCAGGAGTTTGGCGGATGCGTGGATTCCGTGAGCAGGAATCAGGAACGGACTGAAGGAAGAAACTTAGGTTTTTTTTTTTTTTTTTAATAAAATAAAATGTGAATTCCTCTGGACTGCTGTGATATGTTGATTCCCTCAAGGTATAACAGTGATAAAGAACATGCTTATCTTTCTCCTCTACATCACCTTGAAATTAAACTGTTTTCCCTCCAGAATGGTGAAAATCCTAGATCTCAACTGGTTGAAACAGAGCAGTGTTTAATCACAGACACGTCACTGCGGTGTCTCACGTCAAACCCAGAGAGAGTGACACGTTTAACTGGTATGAAAGTGAAGGTTTAATGAGGACACTTCGAATCAGAAAGCTCCTGCTTGAAATCACGTCACGTTGTGAACCTCATGTTCTGAGTGGACCATTTAGGGACCATCTGTTTTAATCAGTCGATTTCTTCATCATTTGGTCTCGTTAATTAATGAGAATCAGTCTGATCATCTTCCTAATGAGGAGCTTTTAAAAATCTTTTAGCGCTTATAAAAACCTTTTCTCGTCAGTTGAGCTGGAAAGAGTGCAGATGTTTAGGCTTGTGAATTATGTTTTAACAATGCTCTGATCCAGAGTTCACCCCCTAGTGGCCACTGTACTGCTTTTACATTTTGTTTGTAACAAATCAATCATGCATAAGTTAACCAGCTAGAACCTGGAGCAAACTGGAGCAATAACAAATGGAAATTTTCACTGGAATAACACAGTTCTATAAAGAACATCTACTTGAATAAATCAAAGTTGTAAGAAACTACAGACTGCCCCAACCCAGATTCCACTCCACAGTACACATCTGAAAGAGCTCATTCCCAAAAAGGCTTGCATATCATATAGAAATATGTTTAATTATCTGTAGGGTATTTTTACATTGGCTTAAAGCAGCCTTACCAAACATTTAGAACACTTAATCCAATCAATTATTAGTATGGGAGCGGCAGCAAGACATCAAGGACCATCACTGAAAAAAGGGTATACGTGACCATGATGACCATTCAGTATCGCCCGACCATTTGGGTGATCACACCTGTAACAATACCAAGCCAAGGTGTATGTGATTACCATTTAAGGACATCCTGCTAGATGATAGTATATGATAGTATATGATAGTATAGGCATTGGTGGCTCAGTGGTAGGTTTCTTGCCTATCATGCGGAAGGCCCGGGTTCGATTCCCAGCCAATGCCTCAACCCCAGCCACTGGATGCAGCGCCGGTCCCAAGCCCGGAAAAATGGGAGGGTTGCGTCAGGAAGGGCATCCGGCGTAAAACCTGTGCCAAGTTGTTGTGTGGACCAGTTGGTCCGCTGTGGCGACCCCGAACAGGGAGCAGCCGAAAGCAATAACTGCTAGATGATAGTATCACCCAGCCATTTGGGGGACACTCAGTAATTTACATTTAAAGTAAAACTCATTTCAATTACACACGGGATGAACCCAAAGTACTTTATGTATTTTGTCACTGTGATGCTGGAATAAACTTCTTCTTCATTACGATCTTTGATGCTCTTCGTTTTACTTTTCTTACAAAGTAGACTGCTGATGGAATCCTGCCCCTGAGTGGAACGTAGTAATGGACAGGCTGCATTCCCGCCTCACGTCCAGCGCTCCTGGGACTGGCAGAAGTGCTCAGGGTTCCCTCAGCGCCTCTAACTCCAGCTGATGGAGTCTGATGAAAGGGTAACTGAGGTAAATCAGTGGGTAGGTGGTGACGAGGAAATAATAAAAAGAAGATGAGATTCAGGAGTCATGTTCACAGCTCCTTCATCAAAGTGTGAAACTCATTTCGCTTGACAGGAAAGTCATTTTCACATGTGAACGTGATTCAAATGCCATTCCCCAGGCTCATCTAACAGCTGAAATTCCCTCCCTGGTTTTTATACGAACCGACTGCCATTTTTAGGGTCAAGTCAAATCAAGTCACCTGTGTAGAGAGATCTGGAGAAACACAGATGCCTTCATGTTTGCTAGCAGCTAACACACAGATGCCTTCATGTTTGCTAGCAGCTAACACACAGATGCCTTCATGTTTGCTAGCAGCTAACACACAGATGCCTTCATGTTTGCTAGCAGCTAACACACAGATGCCTTCATGTTTGCTAGCAGCTAACACACAGATGCCTTCATGTTTGTTGGTAGCTAATGAGTGATGTATAGTTTCCTCCTGGAACAGTGTTATGAATGTAAAAATATCTGGATGTTGATGATCTAAAGCTTAATACATGTGAATTTATTACATTAGAACTCCTTTAAAGGTAAATTCGTCTTGTTGATATCCCATATTCATCTGTCACAAGGTTATTTTTTATAGAAGTAACTCCAGATAATATATACAGTGTCTGAACAGGACGAGTGAGTCATCCTGTGGAGAAAGAGGTTTTATTCTTTTCCATATAAAAAAACTAAAATTTTGAAACAATAAAATATAGACAAGATATATAAGGACATGTCCTGGTCATGTGACTGACTAATGATCAGGTGTGGCCACGCCCACTAGCACATCTGAAATGCAATGCCTTAACATCTCAGAGTTCATGTCTGACTTGATATCCAGACGTCCTCACACACACACACACACACCTCTGGAGTAAGGTACGATATAATAGTCATGCTAAAGCTAACCGCTAGATTAGCATTTCCTGTTTATGACATCCCTTATTTGCTTTCTGATTCCAGACAGAGCCTGTTAAGAGCAAAGAAACCCAAATATCCACTGTAAGGATGTGGTTAAGCTCTCAAGGCATCGCTTGGAGTTTGATTTCTCGAAAATGAGCTGAAAGCATAGACCATCATCATCATCATCATCATCATCATCATCGCCCGAGTCCACAGTGAGATTTCTATCTTATTATACTATAAGAGTTATAGTTAAACTTTCATTGCCTCAAGGTTACATCATTCTTCACTCAAATAATAATACACTCATGCTGTCTCTCTCTCACACACACACACACACACACACACACACACACACACACATCTAACTCTCACAGTTAACAGATCTGCCAGTCCTGTCCATTTCACCCACGCACATCTTTTTCTTGTTTCCTTTCTGTACACTGATCAATGTCACAGCTTCTGTATTTATTAAAAAAATAAATGAATAAAAAAAAACAAAAAAAAAACAACAACCACAAAAATCCTCCTTATCCCGAGCTGTCGGTTTGTCAGTATGAAGTCCAAATTTCACTTTTCTTCTCTGGAGCAAACAGTATCACTGTAACTTTTTTTTTTCTTTTTCCTCTCTCTCTCTCTTTCTCTCTCTCTCTCTGTCTCTGTCTCTCTTTCTGTTTCTCTCTCTCTTTCTCTCTCTCTCTCTCTCTCTCTTTCCGTTTCTCTCTCTTTCTGTTTCTCTCTCTCTGCGCATGCGCGGCGGAGAAGCGAGTGCGTCGTGTAGAGCGCGTGAGAGCGGTTGGCGTGTTGCCAGTTTTTTCGGCACTAAAGTGCATTTTTTCCGTGTAATATCTCGGATTATTTATTTATTTTTTGTGTGAGTGTGTGTGTGCGTAAAATAACTGTGTGTGTGTGTGTGTGTGTGTGTGTGTGTGTGTGTGTGTGTGTGTGAAAAATTACTGTGTGTGTGTGCAGGTGTGTGTGCAGGTGTGTGTGTGTGAGCAGGTGTGTGAGCAGGTGTGTGAGCAGGTGTGTATAGTGTGTGTGCATAGTGTGTGCATAGTGTGTGCATAGTGTGTGCATAGTGTGTGCATAGTGTGTGTATAGTGTGTGCGGCGAGTGTAGAAGATTGTTGTGTTGCAGTCGGTAACGTGGTGGGACATGAGAACATTGTCTCTGCCTCCAGAATGAACAGTGCTATTGTGGTGTTCCTGAATGATGTGGAGAAAGTGAGGAAACTAACCCAGAATGGAATAGTGGGCAATAATGAGACGATATTGGTTTCTCCCCTCAGTTCCCCTGCTAAGAAAGTTATGTTGTGTAATGTCCCTCCTTTTATTTCTGACGAGGCGATCGTTAAGGAGCTGTCTCGGTACGGGCGAATGGTCTCCCCCATTAAGAAAATCCCCCTTGGCTGTAAGTCCCCACTGGTGAGACACTTGGTGTCTTTCAGAAGAATGGTGTTTATGGTGTTTAAAGAAGGTGTCGGTGAGCTGAACGTTGTTTTTAAATTCACTGTAGATGGCTTCGACTACAACATCTTTGTCTCTTCTGATACAGACATTAAGTTTTAAATGTGGTCAAACAGGACATCTTGCTCGGGCCTGCCCTGAGAGGCAGAGTGACCCCGGTGTTTCTGAGTGACCAGGGCGGGACCCCGGCCGGCTCGGCCGCGTCCCGCCCTGGTCGAGCCGAGGGCCCCAGAGCTGCCGCTGCACCGGACCTGACAGAGAGTGAGCCCCAAGCCCAGCCTGCAGCCGAGAAGCCCACTGAAGCTACACCGGCCCCGGAAAAGCCACGCTCGACTCGACCGGACCGGAAGAAGCCGTGGTCTACTGAGAAAATCTCAGTGGGTTCTGGAGCAGTGCTGGAGCCGCCTGTGCTGACAGAGGCGGGCGCGGAGGTGCAGGGCGACCGCATGGAAGCACCGGACACTACACCAGTGCAGGGGGACGGGGGAGACGTGGACATGGTGGATGAGCCCGTTTTTAAAGTACCAAATAAAAGGAAAAAACAAGGTAAGGGACAAGGGAAAAAGCAGGCTAGAAAGAGACGAAGGTGGAGGAACGAGAATCGGACAGTGATGACTGCATCTCAGACTCGGTTTTAACTTTTGATTCTCAAGAGGAACAGATTAATGTCGTTTATAGCGCAGAGGACATTAAGGAGTTTTTAAGGAACACCAAATGGCAGAAGAATGTGGCATTAGAAGAGTTTTTCCCTGACCGCAAACAGTTCATTCACGATGTTAAGTTCTTCAGAAGAGAACGAGCTTTTGTCGATGTAGAAATTTTCCGTCTGAAGAAACTGATAACGAGAGTGAATAGGGAAAACTCTGACCATGAGAAATGTGTGGTGTTTTTTATGGTAGAGTGGTTTTTACCCTCTGTTTGGTTTTATTTATTTTATTTATTTTAACGATTGGAATTAATATTGCGAGTAATATTGCAAAACCCACAGTGATATCAGCAATGCTGCTGATTGGGTGAAGGAGTGGGATGGGTTGGTGATTTTAAGCCATAACACATCACTCAGTGGTGGAGTCGCCTTGCTCTTTGCTCGCAATTTTATCCCTTGTTCTTATTCAGTTGAAGAGATTTTAACTGGGAGGCTTTTAAAAGTGAAAGCTTTTTATGAGAATGAGGTTTTAGTGTTTATCTGTGTGTACACTCCCACCAGTGCAGTGGAGAGGATGGGTTTTTTAGACACGTTGAGCAATGTTATTGCCGACTGCGACACTGCAGATATTTTAATTCTGGGTGGAGATTTTAACTGTACTACGGATGATTTGGATCGGAACCATGCAGAACCTCATGCGGCTTCCCGTAAGCGTCTGTGGGAGGTGATGGAGGCCCACGAGTTAAGGATATGGAGAACTTTTAATAAGAACAAGAGACAGTACACGTGGGCCCATGCCGTAGACAACTCACTCTCCCTGGCAAGACTAGATCGCTTTTATGGTTTTAAACACCAGCTGATGGTTTTTACTAAAAAAATATTTTAAACAAAGCTGATGTGTTTTATTGTTCCAGTAAGTATCTCTGACCATAGCATGGTACAGTGTACTATCACTAAAGAGAATGTTAAACCCAGGAGCGCTTACTGGCATTTTAACACTGCACTTTTAGAAGACGCTAATTTTAGAGAGTCTTTTACTTATTTATGGAATTGTTTTAAATCAGAGAAGGCAGCTTTTAGCTCACTTCAGCTGTGGTGGGATTTTACTAAAACACAAATCAAAGTTTTTTGTCAACAGTACACTCTCAACGTCACAAGAGACATTGTTAGATCTCTGAAAGCTCTGGAGATAGAAATAGTGGAACTCCAGCGTTTGGAGGCCACCGGAGATCGAGGGCATATTGAAGCCCTCAAAAGTAAAAAAGCCAAAATGAACGATCTGTTAGACATTACAGCACAGGGGGCGCTGGTCCGCTCACTCTTTAAAAGCACAGCCGAGATGGACGCTCCTTCTAAGTTCTTTTTCAGGTTAGAGCAAAAGAATGGACAGAAAAGATTCATACATGCTGTGCTGTACATTAATAGCTCTGAATAAATGTGTCCTGGGTTTCACCTGTAATGCTGCATTTGTTGTTAAATTGATAAACCAACATAAAGACCAGCAAGTTGTATATGGGAAAAAAGTGAGCCATTTTGAAGTTGAGAAAAGAGAGAAAATCAATCAGAAGCACTGAATTGTGTATAGCGACTACAACACAAAGAATGAAACCACCGAACTGATCAGACATGGAAACCAAGGAACATTGTGAAGAAAAACCCAAAATCAAAAGCCCTGAAATGTCTCATATTCATCTCAAACCCAAACGTCTTCAGTGTAGAACTTTCTGGCATGTCTGCTCTATTTCACACATAAATCAAAGTTTCTGATGAAAGCAGATGGCTGTGAAAAAGAAAGTGTCTTCACTCGGCATGGTCTCCGTCTCACTGCTTCTTTCTTTTTGTCACTGAATATAAGCATCAAGTGTGTAAGTGCTAAGTACTTTTTCAACTTCAGATCCTTTCTACAGCACAGACTCAGATGGGTGTGTGTGTGTGTGTGTGTGTGTGCCACTCTAACATCCTGTGGGGAACCTAAAAAAAAAGAAAAATACAATTTCAATTACTGAAAATCAATGCAGTGGTTTCTGGAGAGAGAAGAACGAGTCATCGTCAGACTGCTGCGATGGGAAAGGCCGCCTGATTCTGAAAGATTCTGACAGGTTCTGTGTGTATGTGTATGTGTGTGTGTGTGTATGTGTGTGTGTGTGTGTGTGTGTGTGTGTGTGTGTGTTTGTAGTTTATGGAGAAGTTCAGCTAACACACATGTCTTTCATTTTTGTTGGTAATAAAGAAGTCAAAATGTGTTTCTCAAATAATAGAAGCTGCATAATTAAATTATTTAAATAACAGTTCAATAAATACTGTGTTAGTTCTTCATAGCGTGTTGGTTCACCGAGTGGGTGTGGCTAAGGATTCCTAACCACTTAATATGCACAAAATTTACATAATTGAATTTGAAAATAAATCCAGTTAATTTCATAACAGATAAATGGTACCATATATTATTTAAATAAATTAATTTAGTTTAATCCACTATTTCTTTTTTCTTACATAAACTGTTTCCTACTTTAAGCAAAAAATGAATCTATTTAACTAATCAATTCCTAAATCATATAAGCGGACTACTTTTTAAAAGCTGATGAAATAAAAGGATTTAATATATATTTAATGTTTAATATTTTTATAATATAAATATTACATATTTATTTAATATATATTTCATATTTTAATATTAAGATACCAACACCATAAAGATGTAACACAGAAGGAAGCTACAGAATCTGAAGTAAATCCATTGTTTCGAAGATTGACTATAATGTGTATTATGATCTGATCTAGATCATAATACACATTATCAGACTGATCTAATCAATCTGATCCAATCAATCTGATCTAACCCACAGATAGAACAAACACCTCCGAGCTCAAGACATGAAATGTATACAAAATGTTTACAAAGATGACACCAGATGTCCAAAATCTAAGACGGAGGAAGGTGATGTAACCAGACAGAAAAGAGGCGGAGCATAACAGCGTACTTCAGGAAGGGGGGTCTTGCTTTATTTGTAAAAGCTCTGAATATAATCGACATATCACTTGCCCTAATTAACCCGTCAGCCTGGAGATTCTCTCGTTGCATATTCAGCGCTGTCTATCATCTAAATATGATTCCACTTCTCTTTGAACAGAAGCACGCTTTAATTATCTCCTCTCAATGTCTACACGATTATTCAGACCATCCACCGAGATTCAGCTTTGCTGCAGAGACCAGCAGAAGCTCTAACAGCTCCAGGACCTTCCTTTTTTTTATTTGTCTCATCAATTACACACTGACCGCTATTACCCCAAACCCTGGAGTTGTGCTGACTCAAAAGAAACATCGTTTAGAAATTGTTAACAGTGTCATGGCCTGAGGTTAGAGTTTTCAAATTCAATTCATTCTTCATTGTCTCAGAGCAGATGCACAAAAATTTGCTGACGAGTCCTGACCCCGACTTTCTGTCCACAGAAGCAAGCTGAAAAGTTCTTTAGAAACTTTAGAAATGGATGAAAAGATTACAAATGAGATGAAAGGAGACGAAGAAGGTGACAAACGTGCTGGAAAATATTTGAATTTCACGCAGAGGTAGTCTAATGAATTAGACTATGGAATCATCTGGAAACTTCTTTCTCAAGACTGGAACTTGAAGCACTTTACATTCATCTACATTTCAAACGCCAATCCAAATAAGTCAAGCTTTTAATAGATCCACGCTGTCTGTGTTTTTCTGGTCCACCCGAGTCCACAGGACCGGGGTCTAACAGCAGAAAGCTCTGTTTCCAAGGCTGTGGTGAGATGTTGAGTGGTCTGAGGAATGGAGCTCTGGGGGCTGAGGGCTGAGGGAAGCTAAATTTTGTTGCAGGCTGTTGATGGATTGTTTGGAAGGAGTGCTGAGAAGAGAAGTTGGAGATAATGTGGTGGTCAAACTTCAGAAGAATAAAACTATGGCTAAAACATCTGTTTGAGATTGAGGTGTGGTTCAAAATGCTTCTGGTTCTTCGAAGCACGATGGTGGTAGTTTCAATTTCACAGGGATTTGATTCTGTGTTTCGAAGCAGGAAGTCAGAGTGATGGTGTGATAAAGCTCCTGCCTGGTTTACACCCCCACAGTGTTCCTGATACCCCACACCAACACTAACACCCATTCTAAACAAACCTACGGAGTGACCAGCTGGTGGGCCGACGTTTCTGACCCTAAAGTCTTCTTTCAGACAAGGTTTGTCTGAAAAGCACTTGAAATGAGGGAAGGGACCTGTGTCGCACCTCCACAGACATTTCTCTGGGAACTGGAAATTGCTGAGAGCTTCTGTGATGAGATAAAAACATTCCACGAGAGGTTATCTGAGATGGTGATCAAATCTGAGTCATTTTACAGCCTTTCTCCAAAATGTCAATTTATACTCAGCGGAATATAAAAAAAACCCACCTTTATCTTTGAGACGACTGAAAGGTCTTTAGTCACGGATGTGAACACGACTATCTCCAGAGGTATCTGTCCAAAGAGAATCTGTCAGAAGAATTTATCAGAATCACATCAGCTGGAAGGAAAATACACAAAGACGCATTGATCCCTTGGACCTGATTCGTCTCGTCCAGATGAAACCACCAGGCCAGTTCCAACCAGAGAGTGAAGTATGGTGGTGGCAGCATCATACTGTGAGAATGTTCTTCAGCAACAGATACTGTGAGGAACTTGCATAGGACCTCAATTCTGACCAACATGATGGACTCTTTGAATGTTCTGGTATGATCCAGCCCAGATTTGAAAAGACCTGAAATAATTACGTACAGTGACGTTCCCTAAAGAACGTGACAGAGCTGGAGATGTTCTGCAGAAAGGAATCGGAGCAGATCCCTGAATCCATGTGTGGTATGTGTGTATCTTCAAACTAAAGAAGAATCGAGGCTGTAATTGCATCAAAAAGTGAAGGCTGTACAGATGTTTGTGAATCATGGAGTAATGAAATAAAAAACTGTTCCTTTTAGAAGATGCTTGAGAAGTTCTCCAGGATGAATGGATTTTTCATGCAGTTATTTCTGTTTGATTGGAGCCGGTTTGGTGCTGAGCGCTGGCCAGGAGTGTGACGACGTGTCAGGATTTTTACGGATGTGGAACGACACCAGACGAGACGCGGTGAGTTTCAGCTCATGTCTTGTCTCCTGCTGTCTGTTTGCATTACAACTTCATGTTTACTTTCAGCTGCTTCTGGCTCTCTGCTGTTCAACATTAGTCCATTTTTGTCTCTAAACAACTAGTTTTGACCAGAAAGCTCTGTTTAGCTTCTGTAGAAAAATATCCGTGGAAAATGTCTGCTGCTTGAAGGTAAAGATGATTTGCTGTTGCTTTGGTGTGAAGGTTTAAACACCCTGGAGGTAGAGTTTCTTAAATACAAATACCAATTAAAGAACTAAAGATACTCAGGAAGTTAAAGTATGACTCATGATGGTGGTCTTCAGTCGTATTAAAACACAGTTCAGCTTCAAGGCCTGAAGTCATGATGTTTAGTCAAGCCTGATGTTTAGACTTTTATATATGATCATAAGTATTCACCCCCCAATCTTCACTAAATAGCACAGAATGTTTGAGACAAAATGGAGTGGGTTTGTAAAAATATTTGCAAATAAAGTCATTGAAGTGAGTGCAAAAGTATTTTTTTACTCAGTTAGTTCAGTTTTCACCTGAGAGTGTCTCATAATCTCAGTATAAATACACCTCTTCCTGAAACATCTGGATGAGGATGAGGTTCCCTTCTGAGCCTGGTTCCTCTCAAGGTTTTTTCATCAGATCATCTCAGGGAGTTTTTCCTCACCACCATCATCCCAGGCTTCTCATTAGGGATAAATGTTAGAGATAAATAATAACTTTAAACTTTATCATTTTGTTTATCATTCTATCTTTATATACTTTGGGCATTGGTGGCTCAGTGATAGGTTTTTTGCCCACCATGCGGAAGGCCCGGGTTCAAACCCCAGCCACTGGATGCAGTGCTGGTCCTAAGCCCGGAAAAATGGGAGGGTTGCATCAGGAAGGGCATCCGGTGTAAAACCTGTGGCAAGTTGTTGTGTGGACCAGTTGGTCTACTGTGGGAGCAGCTGAAAGCAATTTTTTTTAATCTTTCTAAACTTCTGTAAAGGTGCTTTGAGACAATGTTCGTTTTTAAAGATGATATACAAATAAATTGTATTGGAATTGAAAGAATCGGAATCAGGAAGTGATGGACACAAGGACAAGGTTCTGGTAAAGAATCAATTATTTTTGAAAAATCTTGAAAGTATGGATTAAATACAACAACAACCCTGACCCCGCCCACAGGAAATCAGAAAGCGGCTATGTCTGGGGATTAGTCAGAGAAACGAACATGAGGTCCAGAGTAACTCTGAAAGGAATATTTTATTGTCCATTACACTTGACTACAAAATGGATAGGGGGTGAAAGCTTATGTTCAGCAGGGTGGTGTAATATTTGGCACTATGGGAAAGCTTGTAATCTGTGTGTTAAAGAAAAGAAAAGAAAAGAAAAGAAAAGAAAAAAGAAAAGAAAAGTCTGCTGTTGAAAAAAAATAAATATTACAGCTTCCTGTTTGGAGATATGAGTGTACATCAACATACATTAAAATCACCGGAAAAAGTGAATACTGGAGGAGAATGTGTGTGTGTGTGTGTGTGTGTGTGTGTGTGTGTGTGTGTGTGTGTGTGTGTGTGTGGTCACAAATGGAGGAACGTGGCTTTCATGGCCGTGACCTACGAGAGTATTCAAAAAGCCAAGCTGACCTTTTCAAGCAGAGCTGAGGAGCGAGAGTGCGCTCATGAAGCCGGGGAAACATTCTCTTTCGTCTTAGGAGAGACGGCAGCCTCCGAACGCACCGCTACACAGATCAATCTCTTTTTATAAGCTTTAAAGAGCCTTTTAACGTGTGCTATTACGACCCGA
Organism: Hemibagrus guttatus; assembly: GCA_033459395.1. Classification (NCBI taxonomy): domain Eukaryota; kingdom Metazoa; phylum Chordata; class Actinopteri; order Siluriformes; family Bagridae; genus Hemibagrus; species Hemibagrus guttatus. The sequence continues at coordinate 8,188,564 of JAUCMX010000005.1, read as the reverse complement.
ATAATGAAATCAATTTAACGAGAATGTAATTGCTTTCTAGAGATCCAGCCCAGCTTCCTGGATCTGGAACCTTCAATAACGCTGAGGTTAATAGAGATGTACAGCAGCATCAGCATACAGATTAATAACAGATATTAAAGAGGCAGGAGTGAAGGGTCCCATTTCCTGTTAGATGGAGCTGAAGCGTTTATGCTACGCTCATGTCATATAGAAGGAAACATGATACCAGAGTCTGACTGGAAAAACTCTTTTTAATCTTTCTGATTAGAAAGAGAAGGTTTTTTTAAATATTTTTTTCCTCCCTTTCTCTCTCCCTTTCTCTCTCTCTCTCTCTCTCTCTCTCTCTCTCTCTCTCTCTCTCTCTCTCTCCTCTATCGAGCTATACATCCCACTCCTGAGCTCCCAGTATTCTGAGTTCCCAGCGTGACCATTTCTTTCCGGACCTGCCTGATCCATCCAGACGCTCCACCCCTGGTTGGATATCTGAGTGTTCAGCCTGTGACGCAGGGGACTGCTGTGGACAGAACCACTTGGAGACCATCACACCGTCTCTGAACTGCTGTTACAGTCAGCTTTCAGCAGGAAGGAGTTAGTGTTAAGTCTATAATGACCTCAGAAACTACACTGACCTAATAGTTCCTCAAGAGCTCTTGGTTGCACAATTCTTCATAACTATAAACTGTTGTAGAAAGGACATTATAAGCATTTACCTTATTTAGTGTCCAGTGTGACCCAGATGAGGATGAGGTTCCCTTCTGAGCCTGGTTCCTCTCAAGGTTTCTTCCTCAGATCATCTCAGGGAGTTTTTCCTCAACACGTCACCTCAGGCTTCTCATTAGGGATAAATGATAGAGATAAATAATAACTTAACTTTAAACTTTATAATTTTTTCTATACTTCTATAAAGCTGCTTTGAGACAATGCCCATTGTTAAAAGTGCAATATAAATAAACTAAATTGAAAATTTTAATTAAAGTTCAGCTCTGTTGAAGATTAGAGAAGGTTGTGAAGTCTTCGATGAAGAGCACTTTGATTCTCCCACAGCAATTTCACAGCAATTATTATTTTATAGCTTCAGTTACATTATCTATATCTACATGCTGCTTCAAGGTCTCCGTCATCCAAAGACATCTTCTGTCAGAGAAACAAAGAACAACAGAATAAGCACAGGTTATTAAACATTTCCACGGCCCTGCTGCTTCGTCACGGGAGATGGAGCAGGAGGAGGTGGAGGAGGTGGAGGACGAGGAGGAGGAGGAGGTGGAGGACGAGGAGGAGGAGGAGGTGGAGGAGGAGGTGGAGAAGGAGGAGGAGGAGGTGCAGGAGGAGGAGGAGGTGGAGGAGGAGGAGGAGCTGTTTCAGTGTGTATTGGTTTTCTGTCTTTTTTAAAGCATTTTCTTCCTCAGACGCTGATCTGTCAATAAATTAATTTGGGAATGTACTCAGCTAGATAATGGCATCTCGAAGCTAAAACAGATGCTGCTTATCGTTTTCTATCACTTATTTGTACATTTATGACATTTCAATATCCTGTCCAATGACAGACTGCAGTTAAATATATAGATGAATGTCTGCCTAAAATTATAGACTGGATGGACAGATGGACAGAAATCAATGACCTTAAACTCCGCAGGATTTTTAGAGAGGAATTCATTCACTGCCTCATCTGTTTACCTTTTCAAACATCTATAACCGCCTGTATCTTCACGCTTCCTAGCCAAAAAAAAAAACTTCCAGCTGTAAATATTGTTTCTCGTAACACCTGATCTGATTTCCAACATCATCTGATTTGTTATTTTGTTTTCATATTTGTTTTATAAATTTATGTTATTTTGTTTTCAGATTTGTCATTTTTTTTAATGTTATTTTGTTTTTGGATTTGTTTTTTTTTTTAATATTATTTTGTTTTCAGATTTGTTATTTCTTTTTAAATTTATTTTGTTTTTGGATTTTTTTATTTGTTATTTTGTTTCTGGATTTTTTATTTTGTTTTCAGATTTGTTATTTTGTTTTGCACTTCCTGGCCACTGTAGTGAAACCATATAAAATAATTTAAAATATAAAATAATTGTAATAAAATCAACACTTTGTGGTGTTCAATATTTTAATAAACATCTACATCTGATGTTTATTTATTATTTTGAAATAAATTACATAATTTGCAACAAAGCTCTCGTTTACCTTTTCAAACATTTATAATCAGCCTGTATCTTCACGCTTTCCAGCACTAACCTCGTTAAAAACACTTCCAGCTGTTAAGATTGTTTCTCGTTACACCTCACCGCTGTTCTGTCTTCAGCTTTAAGGAGAGCGATGAAATCCAGCCTGGTTTAACAAGCCGATTATTTTCCTGCACCAGGTTCGGGTGGTGTGTTGGAACAGGAAAAAGAAAGAGTCCTGGAACTCACAGGAATATATTAACATGAAGGTTTAGTGCAGTTTGTGATGCTGTTGATGTGCAATGCTGTTACAACAAATCCTTCATTTTCAGCATAGAATTCAATGTGATTTATTAAAGTGTTAGCTCGAATGATTCTTCAGACCAATCTCATGCCACGTGCAGTTTTCGTCAGTTCTAGATCCAAAAATGAAAGAAAACCCAAACTAATAACATGGATTATCTTCTCCAGTCTTACACGAGCTCTCATTCAATGTGTGTGGAGACGTTACAAAGAAAAATAAATCTTAGCAGGAAGTAAGAGAGATCATGCGTGCCTCTGTTGAACGTACTGTATGTAGCTAGTACAGTTAGCTTGTTTTGCTAATCTAATCAGAAAATAAAGGTGAGCATGTAGCATGTAAATCAAATGATTGTTTAATAATATTTCATTAGCTTTTGAAGCTAAATATAGATACTACCATTTATCATCTAAATTTTTTTTAAATTAGGTCAAGCCCACAACAGACAAACATCAAGTGAGCAACATGTCAACTTCTACATTTACATGCTTTCACCTTTACACGTAAACAAGGCTTCACTAACGAGAGACTTCACTTCCTTCTCTGTTCTGTTCCTGAAGCTCTTCTTTAGAAAGCCTGCTTTAGACCATTAGACCAGGTCTGGTGCTTCCCTTGTGTCTTGTTATGTGTTTACATATGTGTATGTATATTTCTGACAATAAAGTGGAATTGTATCAAGATGAAAAGTCTGGACTGGACAACCAGGAGGTGCAGTAACGATTAGTTCCTGAGATCTGAAAGATTTCCTTACCAACCGAGATCAAACTCTAAATGCCGAGCCAAATAATTAGCAGGACACAGCAGGAGCATACAGGCAGCAATATAAAGGTCATTATCCCATAATTACTGTCTTTTAAGTTCTAGTTGAAGCTGAAAATACCATTTAAGTGATGCTGCAGTCGGTCGACTTGTCCGCTTTCATCGTGACATGTAATGACGCAAAAGAAGTAGGACTGTGTTACACTTCAACCGTTCACTTGAGCTGAGTGTGTGAACTTCAGGAGAAAGAGCAGGAAACATTTCCATACAGTTTGGATTGTTGGTCTTGGAGAATACATGAGCGAGCTGTTACTATAGAAACAATAAACCTGCACTGCTGCTCTAGCAAACACCTTTCGACCAATCAGAACAGACACCTCTACAGCGCTGTGGGACAACTGAGAAAGCTCTCTGAGACAGAGTCGCTTTAACTGCACTGTTGCGAAATCGCATTTTGCACATCGGCATTGAATTCCAGGAGATTGACGAGGTTCTGGCCTGAGTGTTTCTGTAGTCACTGTTAGCTTAGACACAGGATGTGAGTGAAAGACAGTGAGTCGGGTTTATCTCTCCGCATTAGCACTAACTCTCATTGACTAGAAGTAGAACTAGAATTTTGTTTTTAGAATTAGATTTTTTTTATTTGTTATTTTTGTTTGTTTAGTTTTTGGATTTGTTTGTTTTTTTAATTGCTACTTTGTTTTCTGATTTTTTTTATTTGTTTATTTTTTGCTATTTTTATTTGTTATTATGTTCCTGGATTTGTTGTTTTGTTTTCAGATTTGTTTATTATTTTAAATTTGTTATTATTTGTTTGTTTCTGGATTCCTTAGTTTGTTTCTGGATTTTTTTTATTTTTTTTTATTTGTTAGTGTTATTTATTTATTTTAATTTTTTGGACTTTGTTTTTGTTTAAATTTGTTTCAGACTTTCTTTTTAATTTATTTATTTTTTTGTTATTTTGTTTTGCGCTTCTCAGCCACCGTAGTGAAACCAGATAAAAATAATTTCAATAAAACACTTTAAGGTGTTCAATAGTTTGATAAACATCTACTGATTTTTATTTATTATTTTGAAATAAATTACATAATTCGCAACAAAAACTCTTGTTTACTGTTAACACCTTAGTAACCTACATTAGTAAAGCGTTCTTAATAAATAAATAAATAAAACTCAATGTTTAGGCATTGAGTTTTGAGCAGCTCTGTTTGAACATGTGGATGGTTGAAGCTAGAAATGATTTTTTTTTTTTTAAGAAAAGATGACAGACTAACGTCTTTCTGTTGGTGTAAATCTAAAACAATCAAATAGATTTTCATGTGAAATTTCACTCCATCCGTTCTGTAGAAAGAATTATCATCAGACTCTGGACCTGTGTGTTAGCGTCACTCAGTAAACACAGAAACTAAACCTCAGATTCATATCCTGCATGTTTAGCATGGTTTATCCTGTAGAAACAGGCAGAACGTTAAGTGTGTGTGAAATTAGCCATCGCTGCGCTTATTTGCATAAACGCTAGCTTTTTTTTTCTCCACCAGACTTCAGGCTGAATTGAGGAATAGTGAGATTTGAGGATAGAGGCGAAAAAAGAAAAATAAATATTGGGCATGGCAAAGGTGCAAAACGACACAGTTCATTAGAAACTGGCCTCTGAGATTTCACATGAATGATCTGTTTTATTTCACCTTCATTTTTTCATCTTCAGACTTCAAGTCGAATCAGTGAACCTGAAGATTTTGAGGACGGCAAAAATGAAGAACTGATGAAATGAATGAATGCTAAAGGTTGAATCGAGAAAAAGTGAGATCTGGGGATTTAAAAGGAATAAATGAATATTTAAAAAATAATGTGCGTCTTTTGGACACATGAAAAACCTGTTTTCCAGAGAGGAAATAAATAAACAATCAAATAAATAAATAAATACAGTGGCTTGGGAGATTCTTCAGAGGCCTTAAGGTTTTGTGCATTTTATTAATTTATTTCTATCAGAATTATTTTGTATGATATAAAAGTTTCTGTACTTTGTAGAAACTCTTTTGGCAGCCTTCGAACTTCGAGTTTTCTTGAATAAATCTCTAAAAGCTCCTGGATTTGTGCAGCTTGTCTCCTTCTTCATAGCAGATCCACTGGAGCTCATTTAGATCAGATGTGAAGCTCGGTCAGATTGGATGTGGAGCTGGGTCAGATCGAACGTGGAGCTCAGTCAGATAAGATGTGAAGCTCAGTCAGATCAGATGTGGAGCTCGGTCAGATCGGACGTGGAGCTCGGTCAGACTGGATGTGGAGCTCGGTCAGATTGGATGTGGAGCTTGGTCAGATTGGATGTGGAGCTCGGTCAGATTGGATGTGGAGCTTGGTCAGATTGGATGTGGAGCTCGGTCAGACTGGATGTGGAGCTGCATCTTCAGCTCTCTGTCCACAGAAGTTCTCTGAGTTTCCAGTCTCAGCCACTCAACTTCAGTGACCTGAAGCCACTCCAGCGTTGTCCTGGCTGTAGCCTTTGGGGTGTTGTCATGGTTACAGGTGAACCTTCACCCCTGCCTTAGGTGTTTATTTCTTACTTCTGAGCAGGTTTTCTTCTACAACCTTTCTGAATTTAGCTTCATTCATCCTTAACTCAGTTCTGCTGAGAGAGAAGCACTCTTCTGACACAATGCTGCCACCACCATGTTTCACTTAGCAGGATGATCAGCAGGATGTGGCTGTCTCTATATGTGGTGGTTAGACCAAACTGGTCAGTTTTTCTATCACCAGAACAGAGAATCATTTTCTTTCTGCTCTCTTCAGGTGCATGCTCAGCTGCAGTTCAGCCACTCCACCATGAAGGCCCTGATTGATGGAGTATCTCTAACTGAGGGAGTGTTTCTGATTGATGGAGTATCTCTAACTGAGGGAGTGTTTCTGATTGATGGAGTATCTCTAACTGAGGGAGTGTTTCTGATTGATGGAGTATCTCTAACTGAGGGAGTGTTTCTGATTGATGGAGTATCTCTAACTGAGGGAGTGTTTCTGATTGATGGAGTATCTCTAACTGAGGGAGTGTTTCTGATTGATGGAGTATCTCTAACTGACAGTGTTTCTGATTGATGGAGTATCTCTAACTGAGGGAGTGTTTCTGATTGATGGAGTATCTCTAACTGACAGTGTTTCTGATTGATGGAGTATCTCTAACTGACAGTGTTTCTGATTGATGGAGTATCTCTAACTGAGGGAGTGTTTCTGATTGATGGAGTATCTCTAACTGAGGGAGTGTTTCTGATTGATGGAGTATCTCTAACTGAGGGAGTGTTTCTGATTGATGTAGTATCTCTAACTGACAGTGTTTCTGATTGATGGAGCATCTCTAACTGAGGGAGTGTTTCTGATTGATGGAGTATCTCTAACTGAGGGAGTGTTTCTGATTGATGTAGTATCTCTAACTGACAGTGTTTCTGATTGATGGAGTATCTCTAACTGAGGGAGTTTTTCTGATTTGGAGAAACTCTTTTGGCAGCCTTCGAACTTCGAGTTTTCTTGAATAAATCTCTAAAAGCTCCTGGATTTGTGCAGCTTGTCTCCTTCTTCATAGCAGATCCACTGGAGCTCATTTAGATCAGATGTGAAGCTCGGTCAGATTGGATGTGGAGCTGGGTCAGATCGAACGTGGAGCTCAGTCAGATAAGATGTGAAGCTCAGTCAGATCAGATGTGGAGCTCGGTCAGATCGGACGTGGAGCTCGGTCAGACTGGATGTGGAGCTCGGTCAGATTGGATGTGGAGCTTGGTCAGATTGGATGTGGAGCTCGGTCAGACTGGATGTGGAGCTGCATCTTCAGCTCTCTGTCCACAGAAGTTCTCTGAGTTTCCAGTCTCAGCCACTCAACTTCAGTGACCTGAAGCCACTCCAGCGTTGTCCTGGCTGTAGCCTTTGGGGTGTTGTCATGCTTACAGGTGAACCTTCACCCCTGCCTTAGGTGTTTATTTCTTACTTCTGAGCAGGTTTTCTTCTACAACCTTTCTGAATTTAGCTTCATTCATCCTTAACTCAGTTCTGCTGAGAGAGAAGCACTCTTCTGACACAATGCTGCCACCACCATGTTTCACTTAGCAGGATGATCAGCAGGATGTGGCTGTCTCTATATGTGGTGGTTAGACCAAACTGGTCAGTTTTTCTATCACCAGAACAGAGAATCATTTTCTTTCTGCTCTCTTCAGGTGCATGCTCAGCTGCAGTTCAGCCACTCCACCATGAAGGCCCTGATTGATGGAGTATCTCTAACTGAGGGAGTGTTTCTGATTGATGGAGTATCTCTAACTGAGGGAGTGTTTCTGATTGATGGAGTATCTCTAACTGAGGGAGTGTTTCTGATTGATGGAGTATCTCTAACTGAGGGAGTGTTTCTGATTGATGGAGTATCTCTAACTGAGGGAGTGTTTCTGATTGATGGAGTATCTCTAACTGAGGGAGTGTTTCTGATTGATGGAGTATCTCTAACTGAGGGAGTGTTTCTGATTGATGGAGTATCTCTAACTGAGGGAGTGTTTCTGATTGATGGAGTATCTCTAACTGACAGTGTTTCTGATTGATGGAGCATCTCTAACTGAGGGAGTGTTTCTGATTGATGGAGTATCTCTAACTGAGGGAGTGTTTCTGATTGATGGAGTATCTCTAACTGACAGTGTTTCTGATTGATGGAGTATCTCTAACTGAGGGAGTGTTTCTGATTGATGGAGTATCTCTAACTGAGGGAGTGTTTCTGATTGATGGAGTATCTCTAACTGAGGGAGTGTTTCTGATTGATGGAGTATCTCTAACTGAGGGAGTGTTTCTGATTGATGGAGTATCTCTAACTGAGGGAGTGTTTCTGATTGATGGAGTATCTCTAACTGAGGGAGTGTTTCTGATTGATGGAGTATCTCTAACTGACAGTGTTTCTGATTGATGGAGCATCTCTAACTGAGGGAGTGTTTCTGATTGATGGAGTATCTCTAACTGAGGGAGTGTTTCTGATTGATGGAGTATCTCTAACTGACAGTGTTTCTGATTGATGGAGCATCTCTAACTGAGGGAGTGTTTCTGATTGATGGAGTATCTCTAACTGAGGGAGTGTTTCTGATTGATGGAGTATCTCTAACTGAGGGAGTGTTTCTGATTGATGGAGTATCTCTGCTGGGCGAACGGAGTGCTTCAGGAATGGTCCATCAGGCAGGTTCTCTTATCTCTGCAGATGATTATGAAGATCTATTCATGTAGCTGTTGGGTTTTTGCTCATGTTTCATCTGGTTCCTGAGTTTCTGCTCAAGGAAGAATCCTGCTGGTCCAAACGTCTTCCTTTTGTTTTCTATCCTCATTCAGGGATTATTCCATCTGACTCACACAGTCTGATTGTGAAGATCTGTGGAGACTTGTTCATGCTTTGTTTTTGTTCTTTGCTATGAATAAACACACAGCTGTGTATTTTTCTAAACAATGACCCATCAACAAACCTGGACTCTGATCAGGACACACCTGAGCTCACTTTGGACTTCAGTCACTGGTCAGAACCCTGATCTTAATGAGAGAAAATTTGCAAAAATCATTAAGTTTGTTTTGTCACTGTGGATTGTCGTGTGTAGATTAATGACCAAAAAAGTCTGTTTTCATCCAAAGTGAAGGAGACTGATGTGTTATTTTCTAAACCTACTATAAATAAATAAATAAATAAATAAATAAATATTTAGATTTATACAACCTGCCATCTGTACATAGATAACATAAATAAACTGCACAGCATTATTTCTCTTTTCACACGATTGATTTTCTGTCAATTGATTCTTTTCCACCATTCATAATTTCCACCTGATTCTTTTAAATGATTCCTTTATTTCAGCATTTGACTCTTTTACACATGATTCATTCATTAATCGACACAATTCTTCTGTTTTCATTTTTTTCTTTTTTTATGTGATTTTTTTTTCACATGATCACGTCAGGTAAATGATGTTTAGGTCACGCGCATCTCCGAGCATCAAATGCACTTTTTTTTCCAACCAGCCAAACATAATCACACGCCGATCATTCATGTGATGAGGATTGTGTGTTTTTCATGCATGTGATCAGGATCGTGTGTTTTTTCATTAATGTGATCACAATCATCTGTTTTTTCTTCATGTGATCAGGATCATCTGTTTTTCATTCATGTGATCAGGATCGTGCGTTTTCTCATTCATGTGATAAGGATCATGTGTTTTTCATGAATTTTATCAGTATTGTGTGCTTTTTCTTTCACGTGATAAGGATCGTGGGGTTTTTTTCATGTGATCAGGATCGTGTGTTTTTCCTTCATGTGATCTGGATCGTGTGTTTTTCCTTCATGTGATCAGGATCGTGTGTTTTTTCTTCATGTGATCAGGATCGTGTGTTTTTCTCATTCATGTGATCTGGATCGTTTGTTTTACCTTCATGTGATCAGGATCGTGTGTTTTTCTCATTCATGTGATCTGGATCGTGTGTTTTTCCTTCATGGGATCAGGATCGTGTGTTTTATCTTCATGTGATCAGGATCGTGTGTTTTTCTCATTCATGTGATCTGGATCGTGTGTTTTTCCTTCATGGGATCAGGATCGTGTGTTTTACCTTCATGTGATCAGGATCGTGTGTTTTTTCTTCATGTGATCAGGATCGTGTGTTTTCATTCATGTGATCAGGATCGTGGGTTTTTTATTCGTGATCAGGATCGTGTGTTTTTCATTCATGTGATAAGGATTGTGTGTTTTTTCCTTCATGTGATCAGGATCATGTGTTTTCATTCATGGGATCAGGATTGTGTGTTTTTTCTTCATGTGATCAGGATCGTGGTTTTTTCTTCATGTGATCAGGATCATGTGTTTTCATTCATGGGATCAGGATCGTGTGTTTTTTCTTCATGTGATCTGGATCGTGTGTTTTTCCTTCATGTGATCAGGATCGTGTGTTTTTCATTCATGTGATCAGGATCGTATGTTTTACCTTCATGTGGTCAGGATAGTGTGTTTTTTCTTCATGTGATCAGGATCGTGTGTTTTTCTCATTCATGTGATCAGGATCGTGTGTTTTTCTTCATGTGATCAGGATCGTGGATTTTTCATTCATGTGATCTGGATTGTGTGTTTTTTCTTAATGTGATCAGGATCGTGTATTTTTCTCATTCATGTGGTCAGGATCGTGTCTTTTTTCTTCATGTGATCAGGATCGTGTATTTTTCTCATTCATGTGGTCAGGATCGTGTCTTTTTTCTTCATGTGATCAGGATCGTGTGTTTTTCCTTCATGTGATCAGGATCGTGTGTTTTCATTCATGGGATCAGGATCATGTGTTTTTCCTTCATGTGATCAGGATCGTGTGTTTTACCTTCATGTGATCAGGATCGTGTGTTTGTTCTTCATGTGATCAGGATCGTGTGTTTTCATTCATGGGATCAGGATCATGTGTTTTTTCTTCATGTGATCAGGATCGTGTGTTTTTCATGCATGTAATCAGGATCGTGTGTTTTTCTTCATGTGATCAGGATCGTGTGTTTTTCATGCATGTGATCAGGATCGTGTGTTTTTCTTCATGTGATCAGGATCGTGTGTTTTCATTCATGGGATCCGGATCGTGTGTTTTCATTCATGGGATCAGGATTGTGTGTTTTTTCTTCATGTGATCAGGATCGTGTCTTTTTTCTTCATGTGATCAGGATCGTGTGTTTTCATTCATGGGATCAGGATCGTGTGTTTTTTCTTCATGTGATCAGGATCGTGTGTTTTTCATGCATGTGATCAGGATCGTGTGTTTTTCTTCATGTGATCAGGATCGTGTGTTTTTCATGCATGTGATCAGGATCGTGTGCTTTTCTTCATGTGATCAGGATCGTGTGTTTTCATTCATGGGATCAGGATCGTGTGTTTTCATTCATGGGATCAGGATTGTGTGTTTTTTCTTCATGTGATCAGGACCGTGTGTTTTTTCTTCATGTGATCAGGATCGTGTGTTTTTCCTTCATGTGATCAGGATCGTGTGTTTTTCTCATTCATGTGATCTGGATCGTGTGTTTTACCTTCATGTGATCAGGATCGTGTGTTTTTCTCATTCATGTGATCTGGATCGTGTGTTTTTCCTTCATGGGATCAGGATCGTGTGTTTTACCTTCATGTGATCAGGATCGTGTGTTTTTCTCATTCATGTGATCTGGATCGTGTGTTTTTCCTTCATGGGATCAGGATCGTGTGTTTTACCTTCATGTGATCAGGATCGTGTGTTTTTTCTTCATGTGTTCAGGATCGTGTGTTTTTCCTTCATGTGATCTCGATCGTGTGTTTTTCCTTCATGTGATCAGGATCGTGTGTTTTACCTTCATGTGATCAGGATAGTGTGTTTTTTCTTCATGTGATCAGGATCGTGTGTTTTACCTTCATGTGATCAGGATCGTGTGTTTTTCTTCATGTGATCAGGATCGTGTGTTTTTCTTCATGTGATCAGGATCGTGGGTTTTTCATTCATGTGATCTGGATTGTGGGTTTTTTCTTAATGTGATCAGGATCGTGTATTTTTCTCATTCATGTGGTCAGGATCGTGTTTTTTTTCTTCATGTGATCAGGATCGTATGTTTTTTCTTCATGTGATCAGGATCTTGTATTTTTCTCATTCATGTGGTCAGGATCGTGTCTTTTTTCTTCATGTGATCAGGATCGTATGTTTTACCTTCATGTGATCAGGATCGTGTGTTTTTCTTCATGTGATCAGGATCGTGGGATTTTCATTCATGTGATCTGGATTGTGTGTTTTTTCTTAATGTGATCAGGATTGTGTATTTTTCTCATTCATGTGGTCAGGATCGTGTCTGTTTTCTTCATGTGATCAGGATCGTATGTTTTTTCTTCATGTGATCAGGATCGTGTGTTTGTTCTTCATGTGATCAGGATCGTGTGTTTTTCCTTCATGTGATCAGGATCGTGTGTTTTCATTCATGGGATCAGGATCGTGTGTTTTTTCTTCATGTGATCAGGATCGTGTGTTTTTCATGCATGTAATCAGGATCGTGTGTTTTTCTTCATGTGATCAGGATCGTGTGTTTTCATTCATGGGATCAGGATCGTGTGTTTTCATTCATGGGATCAGGATTGTGTGTTTTTTCTTCATGTGATCAGGATCGTGTGTTTTTTCTTCATGTGATCAGGATCGTGTGTTTTTCCTTCATGTGATCAGGATCGTGTGTTTTTCTCATTCATGTGATCTGGATCGTGTGTTTTACCTTCATGTGATCAGGATCGTGTGTTTTTCTCATTCATGTGATCTGGATCGTGTATTTTTCCTTCATGGGATCAGGATCGTGTGTTTTACCTTCATGTGATCAGGATCGTGTGTTTTTCTCATTCATGTGATCTGGATCGTGTGTTTTTCCTTCATGGGATCAGGATCGTGTGTTTTACCTTCATGTGATCAGGATCGTGTGTTTTTTCTTCATGTGTTCAGGATCGTGTGTTTTTCCTTCATGTGATTTCGATCGTGTGTTTTTCCTTCATGTGATCAGGATCGTGTGTTTTACCTTCATGTGGTCAGGATAGTGTGTTTTTTCTTCATGTGATCAGGATCGTGTGTTTTTCCTTCATGTGATCAGGATCGTGTGTTTTTTCTTCAAGTGATCAGGATCGTGTGTTTTCATTCATGGGATCAGGATCGTGTGTTTTTTCTTCATGTGATCAGGATCATGTGTTTTTCCTTCATGTGATCAGGATCGTGTGTTTTTCTCATTCATGTGATCTGGATCGTGTGTTTTACCTTCATGTGATCAGGATCGTGTGTTTTTCTCATTCATGTGATCTGGATCGTGTATTTTTCCTTCATGGGATCAGGATCGTGTGTTTTACCTTCATGTGATCAGGATCGTGTGTTTTTCTCATTCATGTGATCTGGATCGTGTGTTTTTCCTTCATGGGATCAGGATCGTGTGTTTTACCTTCATGTGATCAGGATCGTGTGTTTTTTCTTCATGTGTTCAGGATCGTGTGTTTTTCCTTCATGTGATTTCGATCGTGTGTTTTTCCTTCATGTGATCAGGATCGTGTGTTTTACCTTCATGTGGTCAGGATAGTGTGTTTTTTCTTCATGTGATCAGGATCGTGTGTTTTTCCTTCATGTGATCAGGATCGTGTGTTTTCATTCATGGGATCAGGATTGTGTGTTTTTTCTTCATGTGATCAGGATCGTGTGTTTTTTCTTCATGTGATCAGGATCGTGTGTTTTTCTCATTCATGTGATCTGGATCGTGTGTTTTTCCTTCATGTGATCAGGATCGTGTGTTTTTTCTTCATGTGATCAGGATCGTGTTTTTTACCTTCATGTGATCAGGATAGTGTGTTTTTTCTTCATGTGATCAGGATCGTGTGTTTTACCTTCATGTGATCAGGATCGTGTGTTTTTCTTCATGTGATCAGGATCGTGGATTTTTCATTCATGTGATCTGGATTGTGTGTTTTTTCTTAATGTGATCAGGATCGTGTATTTTTCTCATTCATGTGGTCAGGATCGTGTCTTTTTTCTTCATGTGATCAGGATCGTGTATTTTTCTCATTCATGTGGTCAGGATCGTGTCTTTTTTCTTCATGTGATCAGGATCGTGTGTTTTTCCTTCATGTGATCAGGATCGTGTGTTTTCATTCATGGGATCAGGATCATGTGTTTTTCCTTCATGTGATCAGGATCGTGTGTTTTACCTTCATGTGATCAGGATCGTGTGTTTGTTCTTCATGTGATCAGGATCGTGTGTTTTCATTCATGGGATCAGGATCGTGTGTTTTACCTTCATGTGATCAGGATCGTGTGTTTTTCATGCATGTAATCAGGATCGTGTGTTTTTCTTCATGTGATCAGGATCGTGTGTTTTTCATGCATGTGATCAGGATCGTGTGTTTTTCTTGATGTGATCAGGATCGTGTGTTTTCATTCATGGGATCAGGATCGTGTGTTTTCATTCATGGGGTCAGGATTGTGTGTTTTTTCTTCATGTGATCAGGATCGTGTGTTTTTTCTTCATGTGATCAGGATCGTGTGTTTTTCCTTCATGTGATCAGGATCGTGTGTTTTTCTCATTCATGTGATCTGGATCGTGTGTTTTACCTTCATGTGATCAGGATCGTGTGTTTTTCTCATTCATGTGATCTGGATCGTGTATTTTTCCTTCATGTGATCAGGATCGTGTGTTTTTTCTTCATGTGATCAGGATTGTATGTTTTTTCTTCATGTGATCAGGATCGTGTATTTTTCTCATTCATGTGGTCAGGATCGTGTCTTTTTTCTTCATGTGATCAGGATCGTATGTTTTACCTTCATGTGATCAGGATCGTGTGTTTTACCTTCATGTGATCAGGATCGTGTGTTTTTCTTCATGTGATCAGGATCGTGGGTTTTTCATTCATGTGATCTGGATTGTGTGTTTTTTCTTAATGTGATCAGGATTGTGTATTTTTCTCATTCATGTGGTCAGGATCGTGTCTTTTTTCTTCATGTGATCAGGATCGTATGTTTTACCTTCATGTGATCAGGATCGTAGGTTTTTTCTTCATGTGATCAGGATCGTGTGTTTGTTCTTCATGTGATCAGGATCGTGTGTTTTTCCTTCATGTGATCAGGATCGTGTGTTTTCATTCATGTGATCAGGATCGTGTGTTTTTTCTTCATGTGATCAGGATCGTGTGTTTTTCATGCATGTAATCAGGATCGTGTGTTTTTCTTCATGTGATCAGGATCGTGTGTTTTTCATGCATGTGATCAGGATTGTGTGTTTTTTCTTCATGTGATCAGGATCGTGTGTTTTTTCTTCATGTGATCAGGATCGTGTGTTTTTCCTTCATGTGATCAGGATCGTGTGTTTTTCTCATTCATGTGATCTGGATCGTGTGTTTTACCTTCATGTGATCAGGATCGTGTGTTTTTCTCATTCATGTGATCTGGATCGTGTATTTTTCCTTCATGGGATCAGGATCGTGTGTTTTACCTTCATGTGATCAGGATCGTGTGTTTTTCTCATTCATGTGATCTGGATCGTGTGTTTTTCCTTCATGGGATCAGGATCGTGTGTTTTACCTTCATGTGATCAGGATCGTGTGTTTTTTCTTCATGTGTTCAGGATCGTGTGTTTTTCCTTCATGTGATCTCGATCGTGTGTTTTTCCTTCATGTGATCAGGATCGTGTGTTTTACCTTCATGTGGTCAGGATAGTGTGTTTTTTCTTCATGTGATCAGGATCGTGTGTTTTTCCTTCATGTGATCAGGATCGTGTGTTTTTCATTCATGTGATCAGGATCGTGTGTTTTCCTTCATGTGATCAGGATCGTGTGTTTTCATTCATGGGATCAGGATCGTGTGTTTTTCTTCATGTGATCAGGATCGTGTGTTTTCATTCATGGGATCAGGATCGTGTGTTTTCATTCATGGGGTCAGGATTGTGTGTTTTTTCTTCATGTGATCAGGATCGTGTGTTTTTTCTTCATGTGATCAGGATCGTGTGTTTTTCTCATTCATGTGATCTGGATCGTGTGTTTTTCCTTCATGTGTTCAGGATCGTGTGTTTTTCCTTCATGTGATCTCGATCGTGTGTTTTTCCTTCATGTGATCAGGATCGTGTGTTTTACCTTCATGTGATCAGGATAGTGTGTTTTTTCTTCATGTGATCAGGATCGTGTGTTTTACCTTCATGTGATCAGGATCGTGTGTTTTTCTTCATGTGATCAGGATCGTGGATTTTTCATTCATGTGATCTGGATCGTGTGTTTTTTCTTAATGTGATCAGGATTGTGTATTTTTCTCATTCATGTGGTCAGGATCGTGTCTTTTTTCTTCATGTGATCAGGATCGTGTATTTTTCTCATTCATGTGGTTAGGATCGTGTCTTTTTTCTTCATGTGATCAGGATCGTGTGTTTTTCCTTCATGTGATCAGGATCGTGTGTTTTCCTTCATGTGATCAGGATCGTGTGTTTTACCTTCATGTGATCAGGATCGTGTGTTTTTTCTTCATGTGATCAGGATCGTGTGTTTTCATTCATGGGATCAGGATCGTGTGTTTTTCTTCATGTGATCTGGATCGTGTGTTTTCATTCATGGGATCAGGATCGTGTGTTTTTCATGCATGTAATCAGGATTGTGTGTTTTTCTTCATGTGATCAGGATCGTGTGTTTTTCATGCATGTGATCAGGATCGTGTGTTTTTCTTTATGTGATCAGGATCGTGTGTTTTTCTCATTCATGTGATCTGGATCATGTGTTTTACCTTCATGTGATCAGGATCGTGTGTTTTTCATTCATGTGATCAGGATCGTGTGTTTTCCTTCATGTGATCAGGATCGTGTGTTTTACCTTCATGTGATCAGGATCGTGTGTTTTTTCTTCATGTGATCAGGATCGTGTGTTTTTCCTTCATGTGATCAGGATCGTGTGTTTTTCTCATTCATGTGATCTGGATCGTGTGTTTTACCTTCATGTGATCAGGATCGTGTGTTTTTCTCATTCATGTGATCTGGATCGTGTATTTTTCCTTCATGGGATCAGGATCGTGTGTTTTACCTTCATGTGATCAGGATCGTGTGTTTTTTCTTCATGTGTTCAGGATCGTGTGTTTTTCCTTCATGTGATCTCGATCGTGTGTTTTTCCTTCATGTGATCAGGATCGTGTGTTTTACCTTCATGTGATCAGGATCGTGTGTTTTCATTCATGGGATCAGGATTGTGTGTTTTTTCTTCATGTGATCAGGATCGTGTGTTTTTTCTTCATGTGATCAGGATCGTGTGTTTTTCCTTCATGTGATCAGGATCGTGTGTTTTTCTCATTCATGTGATCTGGATCGTGTGTTTTACCTTCATGTGATCAGGATCGTGTGTTTTTCTCATTCATGTGATCTGGATCGTGTATTTTTCCTTCATGGGATCAGGATCGTGTGTTTTACCTTCATGGGATCAGGATTGTGTGTTTTTTCTTCATGTGATCAGGATCGTGTGTTTTTCCTTCATGTGATCAGGATCGTGTGTTTTTCCTTCATCTGATCAGGATCGTGTGTTTTTCATTCATGTGATCAGGATCGTGTGTTTTTTCCTTCATGTGATCAGGATCGTGTGTTTTTCCTTCATGTGATCAGGATCGTGTGTTTTTCATTCATGTGATCAGGATCGTGTTTTTTTTCTTCATGTGATCAGGATCGTGTGTTTTTCCTTCATGTGATCAGGATCGTGGGTTTTTCTCATTCATGTGATCAGGATCGTGGGTTTTTTCCTTCATGTGATCAGGATCGTGGGTTTTTTCCTTCATGTGATCAGGATCGTGGGTTTTTTCTTCATGTGATCAGGATCGTGTGTTTTTTCTTCATGTGATCAGGATCGTGTGTTTTTTCTTCATGTGATCAGGATCGTGTGTTTTCATTCATGGGATCAGGATCGTGTTTTTTTTCTTCATGTGATCAGGATCGTGTGTTTTTCCTTCATGTGATCAGGATCGTGGGTTTTTCTCATTCATGTGATCAGGATCGTGGGTTATTTCTTCATGTGATCAGGATCGTGTGTTTTTTCCTTCATGTGATCAGGATCGTGTGTTTTTTCCTTCATGTGATCAGGATCGTGGGTTTTTCTCATTCATGTGATCAGGATCGTGGGTTTTTTCTTCATGTGATCAGGATCGTGTGTTTTTTCTTCATGTGATCAGGATCGTGTGTTTTTTCTTCATGTGATCAGGATCGTGGGTTTTTCTCATTCATGTGATCAGGATCGTGGGTTTTTTCTTCATGTGATCAGGATCGTGTGTTTTTTCTTCATGTGATCAGGATCGTGTGTTTTTTCTTCATGTGATCAGGATCGTGGGTTTTTTCTTCATGTGATCAGGATCGTGTGTTTTTCTTTCCGTTTGTACACAGAGATTAGAAGAACGCCGAGTTTTGCAACGGGGAACTGGGGACTTGCCAAAATAAAGCGATCCGCGCGCGGGTGAGAGAGAGCGAGAGAGCGAGAGAGAGAGTGTGTGTGTGTGTGTGAGTGTGTGTGTGAGAGTGTGTGTGTGTGTGTGTGTGTGTGTAAGGGGGCGTGTGTATCTCGTGTGTGAGAGTGTGTGTGTTTTAATCATGAGCACAGACCGAGCTCCGTTGGAAACCTCTCTGTGCGCGCTCGAGCTCTGAAACTTTTCTCTCTGGAGATGAAGTGATTCATTTTCTTTTCCTTTTTTTCTTTCTCCTTGAGAGATCCGGATCAGGTCTGCACCTCTCTGTTGATCCTCTCACCCTCGTGTCATCCTGCAGCTTTAACACACAGAGTCTCTGATTTTTTTTTTTTTCCATTTATTTTTTATTATTTTTATTATTATTCTTTTCCTCCTGGGATTTAAGGATGAGCTCGTGCCTGATTTCGGACGTTCTGAGCTGAATAAGATTGCTCTGCACGCGCACCTTCACCGGGGTTTTCCGGGTTTTTTTTATTTTTTCTGGTTTCTTTGGGAAAGGGAGAGACACAAAGCTCGCATTTAGGTCCTGAAGAAGAACTTTACTGTGCGCGGAATGGATTTATGACAGCGCCGTGCGCTAGCTGCGTGTCACCGCGTGCTGTGTGTGTGTGTGTGTGTGTGTGTGTGTGTGTGTGAAAGTAGTGTGCATCTTTCTCCACGTGCTGAAGGTTTTTTGCGGGGTTGCACACATTTTCAGCCTGACTTTGTTTTTAATAGCTGAAAGGGGTGTGTGTGTGTGTGTGTGTGTGTGTGTGTGTGTGTGTGTGAAGAGAAGTATATTGCCTCTTTGACTGCGTCCTGCTGCTCTTGGACAGGAGAGATGTTTTAGTGTGTGCAGTGTGGTTATTGCTGGAGGTTTGATCTGCCTTGAAAGAGAAAATTCTGGGGTTCAGACTTGGAGCGCTGCTTCATTATTATTATTATTATTATTATTATTATTATTATTATTATTATTATCATTATTTTCATTATTATTCTTACTATTATTATTTTTATTATTATTCTTACTATTATTATTATTATTATTATTACTATTATTATTATGCGAGTGCATATTTTTTTCTGGTATAAAAAGGGATTAAAAAAAAAACAGCTAAAAATAAAAAGGAAAATATATATCCCTGCCCCTCCTGCTTTCTTTCTCCACAAAGAAATCATTTGAGCTTCCTACCGCAGCAGCCTGAACGGGACGTAAATAGTTTCAGCAGCATGTGGATGTGATTTTAGCACACAAAAGAGAGAGAGAGAGAGAGAGAGAGAGAGAGAGAGAGAGAGAGAGAAAGCAGACTTTTTTTTTTTTTGAAGGTTTTAAGACTTTGTGTTTTTATGGGTCACTCCCTGCCATGTGGTGCACGAACATGACGGAGAAACATAAGGAAGCTGAGCTCCACTGAAAGTTCATGCTGGAGAGAGACCCAGATTTGTTGGTGTGAAGTGTTTTGGGAAGACGGAGGCATGGGATCCACTGCGGCGCTCCACACGCTGAGCTTCATCATCGTCATGGTCATCTTCACCCTGCAGCATGGCCTGGTGAGTTCCTCCGAGTCTGATCTTCTCACCACTGAAGCATCAGGTGTCATTATATACACACACGGGCAGAGTAATGTAGCTGAGGCGGAACATCTAATACATCTCCAGCGTGAATAGTGCACGCTTAAAGGTGAAGATTTAAAGGTACACGTTCGCACTCGCAGAAATAATAACACTTTAGATTTCTATTTAAAAAAAAAAAAACTTCAGAGTTAAACACAGTCTATATTTATAAAGAACAACTCTTTATATGGAGATATATTTCCAGTTATGAAAATCCAGTTCCAGTCTGATATTTGATATGGTTTTAAGATTTTTGCTGGTATCACCTAGATATAAACACTGACACTGGGAAGATATAATAATATCAGATCTGGACATTAAAGTGTGACCCTCTGGTGTGAAGCATCACCACCCCACTGGACACCCAGGAGGACGCTTGTATTATTAATATCATTAGCAGTGTCGGTGGTGGTGGTGAAGCTAACAGTGTCATATTCTGTAAAACCGAACGTCTTCTATCTTGCCGTGATTGGTTAGTTTCAACAATAATAATGACAAACTCCCGCTACAACATCACCTCTCGTTGAATTTCTTCGTTGTCCACCAATGAGTTTTGCTAGCTACCGTAAAAAAACACTGGTCAAACTTTACAATATCATTGTTTGTTGATATAACAGTGACTTTTTTCAGTTCTTTATTAGCTACCGTTGGCTAGCAGGATGTTGTTGCTCAGGTTTGCCACCCAGTACAGTGACTGGGTCTAGCCTGGTCACCTCAGTGGAGAAGGTGCTGGTGTAGGACCATC
>JAUCMX010000005.1:8145552-8155552 GCA_033459395.1 Hemibagrus guttatus | reverse complement strand
CAGACACTTGATTAGTTTCCTTTGCCGACACTGAACACTCACCTTCATGATAATCTCTAATGTTGTATTTTACCTCTCCATATTTATCAATAACGCACATTTCACATAATGTAGCAGCAAAACCTTGAGGAAACGGAGAATAAAGGAACAGACGTCCGTAGAGTTAAAGCTAACGGTATTTTTGTAGCAAGTAGATGCGATTCTCACTGCAAAAATCTTCAGACACTGATTTACCTTGAAGCAAATCACAGCCATGACTGAAAGACCACTTTTAGATGATCATTTTTAACATGTCCACTGTTAGAATATAAGCTTTATAACCATTTTGTCTGGAAGTTTTTTTCAGAGCTAATTTCTGAACAATTAGCAGCTGTGTTTTCTCTTTGTGGACGCATAAATTGTGACACAATTCAAATTAAAATGCAAATTTGGTATCCCCGTTTGTGTTTTTGTTACACAAATCTACAAAAGTCCATTTATACTGCATTCCCATGTCTTATTTATGACTCTGTTATGACTCTACAGACTATTTATGACTCTATTACTCAGTTTTCATTACATAGGGATTCGCGATTCCATTTGAATGTTGGCAGCTTCCAGGTTCCACACTGCTAACATAGAGACAGTGAATGACACAGAATCATCCGGAACATCAACATTTACCTCAGATGTGTCCATAAAATAATAATTAAATGCTTAAATTACACTGCAATTACATTTAACATCAAACTGCTAGCACAGTGATAAAGGAAATGGCATAGAATCATCCGGAACATCAACATTTACCTCAGATGTGTCCATAAAATAATAATTAAATGCTTAAATTACACTGCAATTACATTTAACATCAAACTGCTAACACAGTGATAAAGGAAATGGCATAGAATCATCCGGAACATCAACATTTACCTCAGATGTGTCCATAAAATAATAATTAAATGCTTAAATTACACTGCAATTACATTTAACATCAAACTGCTAACACAGTGATAAAGGAAATGGCATAGAATCATCCGGAACATCAACATTTACCTCAGATGTGTCCATAAAATAATAATTAAATGCTTAAATTACACTGCAATTACATTTAACATCAAACTGCTAACACAGTGATAAAGGAAATGGCATAGAATCATCCGGAACATCAACATTTACCTCAGATGTGTCCATAAAATAATAATTAAATGCTTAAATTACACTGCAATTACATTTAACATCAAACTGCTAGCACAGTGATAAAGGAAATGGCATAGAATCATCCGGAACATCAACATTTACCTCAGATGTGTCCATAAAATAATAATTAAATGCTTAAATTACACTGCAATTACATTTAACATCAAACTGCTAACACAGTGATAAAGGAAATGGCATAGAATCATCCGGAACATCAACATTTACCTCAGATGTGTCCATAAAATAATAATTAAATGCTTAAATTACACTGCAATTACATTTAACATCAAACTGCTAACACAGTGATAAAGGAAATGGCATAGAATCATCCGGAACATCAACATTTACCTCAGATGTGTCCATAAAATAATAATTAAATGCTTAAATTACACTGCAATTACATTTAACATCAAACTGCTAACACAGTGATAAAGGAAATGGCATAGAATCATCCGGAACATCAACATTTACCTCAGATGTGTCCATAAAATAATAATTAAATGCTTAAATTACACTGCAATTACATTTAACATCAAACTGCTAACACAGTGATAAAGGAAATGGCATAGAATCATCCGGAACATCAACATTTACCTCAGATGTGTCCATAAAATAATAATTAAATGCTTAAATTACACTGCAATTACAATTAACATCAAACTGCTAACACAGTGATAAAGGTAATGGCATAGAATCATCCGGAACATCAACATTTACCTCAGATGTGTCCATAAAATAATAATTAAATGCTTAAATTACACTGCAATTACATTTAACATCAAACTGCTAACACAGTGATAAAGGAAATGGCATAGAATCATCCGGAACATCAACATTTACCTCAGATGTGTCCATAAAATAATAATTAAATGCTTAAATTACACTGCAATTACATTTAACATCAAACTGCTAACACAGTGATAAAGGAAATGGCATAGAATCATCCGGAACATCAACATTTACCTCAGATGTGTCCATAAAATAATAATTAAATGCTTAAATTACACTGCAATTACATTTAACATCAAACTGCTAACACAGTGATAAAGGAAATGGCATAGAATCATCCGGAACATCAACATTTACCTCAGATGTGTCCATAAAATAATAATTAAATGCTTAAATTACACTGCAATTACATTTAACATCAAACTGCTAACACAGTGATAAAGGAAATGGCATAGAATCATCCGGAACATCAACATTTACCTCAGATGTGTTGATACATTTATAAGAAAATACTTAAATTACACTGTTATTACACTTAGCATCCATCTGCTAGCATAAATTAGTAATAAAATGCTTAAAATACATTGTAATTACACATAGCATCATTCTGCTAACACTTTGATAAAGGTAATAGCATAGAATCATCCGGAACATCAACATTTACCTCAGATGTGTTGATACATTTATAAGAAAAAACTTAAATTACACTGCAATTATATTTAGCATCAAACCGCCAAAACAGTGATGGGGGAAATGGCATAGAATCATCCGGAACATCAACGTTTAACTCAGATGTGTTGATAAATTAATAATTAAATGCTTGACTAACACTTTAATTACATTTCGCATCAAACTGCTAACAAATTTATAATAAAATGCTTACATTACACCATAATTGCACATAGCATCATTCTGCTAACACTTTGATGAAGGAAATAGCATAGAATCATTCGGAACATCAACATGTACCTCAGATGTGTTGATACATTTATAAGAAACTACTTAAATTACACTGTTATTACATTTATTATCAAAACACAGTGATGGGGGGGAAATGGCATAGAATCATCCATAACCTCAACATTTACCTCAGATGTGTTGATAAATTCGTAATTAAATGCTTCAATTACAAGGTAATTAAACCTATTATCAAAATGCTAACTCAGTGACAGGGGAAATGGCATAGAATCATCCAGAACACCAACATTTACCTCAGATGTGTTGATAAATTCGTAATTAAATGCTTCAATTACAAGGTAATTAAACCTATTATCAAAATGCTAACTCAGTGACAGGGAAATGGCATAGAATTATCCAGAACACCAACATTTACCTCAGATGTGTTGATAAATTCGTAATTAAATGCTTCAATTACGTTGTAATTAAACCTATTATCAAAATGCTACCTCAGTGACAGGGGAAATGGCATAGAATCATCCAGAACACCAACATTTACCTCAGATGTGTTTTGCTGGACATCCTTACTTCATACAATATATGACATTTGTTCCTTTTAGCAGTTATGTCAATCTTCAAATAATTATTTGGGTATTTTATCATGGAAACGTTTCATTTTATGACCTCTTTTATATATTTAGTTTTAATTGTTCATGCTTCGTTGTCCTGGTCTTGGTGTGATATCACCATTAGCAGTTTACACCTCAGTGCATTTCTGAAAGGCTCTCACTTTATCGAGTGTGGAATATCAATATTTTTCCTCTCAGAGGTGTGTATTCATGCTGGCGTATGGTAATGTGGCCTTAAAGAGAAGCACGGCGTTGTGTGTTAGTGCCTTTACAGAGCTCATTTCTCATTCTCACTGCCGTGCTGCATTCCCCTCGTCTCCGCTCTGACCAACTTGCGTTGACGTGTGAAAACCGTCACCATCGCCCGGAGCTACCCCCACTACCCCCTCGGTTTGTGAATGTTCTCTCACAGGCCCGGGGTAAAGATTGGGAAAACGTACAACTCTCCGTAGAACAAGTCTGGAGCTCAACTTTTAATTACGTCTTAATTACATCAACTTCTAACAGAACATTTCATATATATATATATAAATATATGAAATGTTCCGTTAGAAGTATGTATATATATTCAATACATTTTAAATTTTACTAAAAACTGTTCAATTGACTGTGGAAAAAGGATTTAATGACTGTTAGCGGTTAACTTTTGCGACACTCGAAACCAGTCACATTCATCATATTTATGAGAAATTTCCATACAAATGGCCCATTTTTGACTAATTCACCACCTCATAACTCCATAATTTTTTATGACTTCAGATGACTCCATTTTGACGTTTCTCAAACAGAAAAGAACCCACTGAAGTGATGCTAAGCGTAATTACAATGTAATTTCAATATTTTCTCATAGGTTTTTCAACACATCTGAGGTAAATGTTGATGTTCTGGATAATCCTATATTTCTTAGCGGTTTTATCGTATTAGCGGTTTAATTCTAAATGTAAATGCAATGTAATTTAAGTATTTTCTTCTTAATTCATCAACATATCTGAGGTAAATGTTGATGTTTCAGGCGGTTCTGTGTCATTTCTGTATTCATTGTGTTAGCGGTTTGATGCTAAGTGTAATTACACTGTAATTTAATTTTTTTTTTGCATTAATTTATCAATACATCTGAGGTAAATGTTGACGTTACAGATAGTTTTGTTTCATTTCCATGGTTACTGTGCTAGTGGTTTGATGCTAAGTCTAATTACAGTGTAATTTAAGTATTTTCTTTTTAATTTATCAACATATCTGAGGTAAATTTTGACGTTACGGATGATTTTATATAATTTCTATCATCACTGTGTTAGTGCTTTGATGCTAAATCTAATTACACTATTTTCTTCAAGATTTTTCAACACATCTGAGGTAAATGTTGACATTTCAGGTGATTCTGTGCCATTTCCGTGTTCATTGTGTTAGTGGTTTGATGCGTGTAAATGCGTGAAGTGTAATTACACTGTAATTTAACATTTTTTTATTAATTTATCAACACATCTGAGGTAAATGTTGATGTTCTAGATGATTTTATATAATTTCTGCTTTTACTGTATTACCGGTTTGATGCTAAGTCTAATTACAGTTTTTTCTTAAACATTTATCAGCACATCTGAGGAAAATGTTGACTTTTCGGGTGGTTCTATGTCATTTCCATGTTTATTGTGTTTAGGGGTTTCATGCTGTAATTGAAATTTTTTTATTAATTTGTCATGTAATACATAATTGAGGTAAATGTTGATGTTGCAGAAGATGGCAATTACAGTCTTAATTCATTACTTGTTGATGTTCCAGATAGTTCTGTGTCATTTCCATGGCCACTGTGTTAGCGGTTTGAGGTTGAGGTTTGAGTCTAATTACAATTTAATTTAAATATTTTCTTATTAATTTATCAAAACATCTGAGGTAAATGTTGACTTTTGCGGATGAATCTGTTCCATTTCCGTGAGACTGAATTAGCATTTGATGCTTAATGTAATTACAGTGTAATAATTTTTTTTTATTAATTTATCAACACATCTAAGGCAAATACTGATGTTTATAAAGCAGTAATAAATAAATGCAGTAAAAGTAGGCGATAATAAAAAAAAATATAGCACTTGCTTGATTTAATTTATGTTAAGTTGTGTTTAGCTGTTCCAATAATATTAGCTAGGTAGTTTTTTCTGCAATTTTATTATTACACCGCTAGCATGCATATTTAATAGCATCCCAGTTAGCTTTATGGTTAATAAATATATGTGGGATATGAGTGTAGACTCAGTAAGGCAAAAACTGAGCTAGTAAACATGACTATGGTTTTGTCTAGCAGGCTTTTAAAAATGTGTATCACACATAACATCACACACCTGCTTCCTGAGAGGTGATATCATCAATAACACTTATCTGGCTAGCATTAGTTGAGGTTAGCTAATGTTAAATTGTTTAGCTAATGCCAGTAAATTGTCTTGTATATTTAAAGTTAGCACCTGACCTGAAGAAGTCAAAAAGGCTAATGTTGGTTAATTTGTGAGTTTATCTGTGATGGTTTGAGTTGAAATTAAGCTCCTCCCCTATCTCCTCTCACTCTGCATGATGAACATGTCTGTTATATATTTTCTTTAAGTCCTTGTCCTTTCATTTCTCTTTGAGATTCTTTGTTGAAGCCTCACTTTTTCCAGTCTCCATAGGAGTGTGTAAAACACTCGAGGATCAGCTTGACCTTCTGATTTAATGCCTGTTCATTTGCATTTTCTATGGACTCTCTAATGAGCCAATCAGGTCTTTACAGAAAGGACGAGAGAGGTGATTAATTAATTAAATGCTGCTGTTTTGTTAATGAGTTACTTTTCCAATTAGCTGATCTTAAAGAAAAAAACCATGTCACAGGGTTATTCAGGACTCGGTAATCATCAGGAAGGTTGTGTCCTTCATGTGTTCGTATCTTTTTTTTAGACACAGGTCTGTATGCTGTATGTTTTTACCTTTTTTTTTTCTTTACATACATAAAGTTTGTTTTTTAATCTGAGGGAGAAACTGTGTGAATGAATACTCTGTTATAGTCACTGTAGCTGTTAATACTGCGAGCAGGAAGTCCATGATAGCATTTTTTTTCACGTTTATGTGACATTGTAGAGCAGCCAATAGGAACGCAGTGGGTATGTTCACTTTAGCAACTTTTTTACCCATAGCAAAGCAGCACATTGACCCTCTGTCTAACCCTCCTGCCTCCAAACAAAGTGCCACTCATTAGTGAAGGTTTTTTAAAACTCTAATTCCTGTAAAGGAAGGAGGGAATTATGAACGTCTCATTACCTCTATTTAATAAGAGCGCTTACCTAATTACTGCTTCAGGAGAACTTGTGTGTCATTTGTGTCTCAGGTTATTATGACTGATGGCTTTTCAGCCATGGGGAAATGAATGTTTATTAAATACGGATCATCGCAGGCTGAAAACTAATCCCTCATTAACCTGCACTTATTGGCACATAGAGACGTATAGATTATAGTGATTCTTATAAACTCTGTTCTCTAGCTACAGATAATATCCTTATCATTTCTCAGAAGATATAAAGTTGTATGTACACCCCCCCACACACACCCACACACACACACACACACACACACACACACACAGACACACTATATTAAACCCTTGTTTCTAGACTGGAAAGCTCTTCATGCCATACACTTGTTGCTTGTGAGTAAGCCTAACCCCAGCAGCCAAGTGTTGGAATGTGTTTAACACTGTCTTAGTGTTTATTTGGGTTTTGTTTGTTTCTCGTTATAAACTGACAGAGAGACAGATACACTCGCCCACCACTTTATTAGGAACACCTGTACACCAA
The DNA here is from genome assembly GCA_033459395.1 of Hemibagrus guttatus. Lineage (NCBI taxonomy): Eukaryota > Metazoa > Chordata > Actinopteri > Siluriformes > Bagridae > Hemibagrus > Hemibagrus guttatus. Next base: position 8,148,312 of record JAUCMX010000005.1, on the reverse strand, counting down.
AACAGCTTCAGTTCACAATTGGATAAAAATCTCAGCCATTTCAGTGACCATATCGTTTTTCAAAACTGTTGACATGACAGTCTGTAGATGTTCCTTAGAATGGTGCAGAAAACAAAAAACATACAGTTACAGTCAGTTCTGTGGGCTTGAGATTGATGAGAGGAGACTTATTTGAGCGGACAGGAAGTTTACAGGTAATCACTCTTTACAGCCACGCTGAGCAGAAGAGTATCTCCGAGTGTACAATAGGTAGAAATCTTGAGGCGGATGAGCTGCAAGAGCAGAAGGATAAATCAGGTTCCACTTCCGTCAGCTAAGAACTGAAATCTGAGGCTACAGAGGGCACAGAGTCACACAGATGAAGACTAGAGAAAGACCAGGCAATGGTTGAAAGTTAAGAAATAACACACACCAGCACGTGCTGTTATAGGAAAGTAATCAAAGAGGAATATTTCCATGTCCCCAAAAGGTGTATTTTTTCTTGCGATAGTTCCCGTTTACTCACGTTACGTAAAGAGACTTCTCTGTAGTCTGGAGACTCCTTCCATGTTAAATAAGTCTCCTGGCAGCAAAACTGTCATTTTTACCTAACTTTTCCTGAGCGGTTACTATAGTAACAGTGATGTATTATTGTCTTGCTGTCAGCGCAGCCGTTGGAGAAAATGAACACTGACAGAATCCAGAATTCAGCGGCGTTTTAAGACCAAACCGTTTATGACATACTGTCACTCTGCTGCATGCTCATCTGAATAAGTGCTTTAATAGTTTTCACATGGACGGAGATGTTTTTGAAAATTACCGGGTAAAACTTACGTTCTCCTTGTAGACATGTTCATGTTCGTGTCTCACTCTGTCCTCACCCTCATCATTATCATTCATTAGTGCCATCTGCCAAAGCAGGACGACGTTCCTTCATCTGCGTGTTCCCACAGAGTGTTAATGTCAAATTTTAGTGTGTGTGTGTGTGTGTGTGTGTGAGTGTTACGGCCGGTAGTGTCCGGCTGGATATAACAGACCCAACGCGAAGCTTAACGTGAAAACGGCGTTTATTAACATAAAACATAAAGCACGAGACATGAACATGGAACATGAAACGAGAAACGAGAAACGGAAACCGCGACACTACATCGGCTTACACACAAACGAGGACTAGCAACTAAAGCAGACAAAAACAGGACTAAATAGGAAACGTAATCATTGAAACATTAGGTGCAGGTGAACATTAATTAAGACACAATAGGACAGGGCGGGGCTTAACTGACACATGGCCGAAGTAAACAAAAACAGACATGACATAACCAACCCCATGCTGAGAGCCCCCTAGCGGTCCAACCTCAGCCCTGCTACCCGTAACAGTGTGTGTGTGTGTGAGAGAGAGAGAGAGAGAGAGAGAGAGAGAGAGAGAGTGACTATACACTTTATAACTGCTGACATTGATTCATTAATGTTTAAATGTTAAAGCTTGATAGCAAAGCTTTTATTAGCTAGCACTCAAGCTACCTATCTAGTCATACCATGTTTCTGTAGCTGCTTTATTAGCTCTAGCTAGCATATGAGATGTATTAGCATGTGGTTTAAGCCATAGATTCACATTAACTAGCAAGATGAATTACTTTCTTTTGGTATAAATCAATCAATTATTATATTACTCTTGAAAGGACCAAATCAACCAGATTGCTAGAAATTTGATAGCTAGCCCGGCTAACGTCAGTTGTATTAGTTATGAATTAATATTAAACAATAAAAATGAACCACTACACCTTAATGCATAGAGTCTATTCATGCTAATAAGAGGGCTAATTTGTTTAACAGCTAGCCATGTAAACAAATAGCTAGTTATCATTTATGCTAACTTAAAAATGACTTGTATTTATCTCCTATATCACCGTCAGATTAAATAATATATTTTCCTCTTCAGTTCTTTTCAGAAATGCTTTCCAGATTTTTTTTTTTTTTAAAGAGTGACATATAGTTACATAAGTAAACGAGTGCTAATATGATAATAAAGCTTGGAAGCAGCATTTTATTTAATATTTAATTCCCTGGAAGGAAGGACGATGTCTCTGTAATCTGGGATGTTTATATAAATGCCATAAATATAACTGGGACACACAAAATACAGGGATTAGCAGTGCTAGCATATGATTTGACACGCACACACACACACATACATTGATCCACCTCACACACGATTAAGTTGATCTGTTTTCAGACCTGATGTGTTGGACTGAGATGCTAAAAATGATCCATTAATCTTTAACAAATTTATTAAAATGATTAAATACATTAAAATGCACGGTTTTCTGTCACGTAAGTGTGTAATGTTAGCACATATTAGTGTGTGTTATGTTATTGCTACTAAGGTGAACAAATCCATTCAGTGAGTGTTTGAATCAGTGAATCTTTTCAGTCATGACTATGATTTGTTCTCATCACATTCAGTAAGACAGTGTTTGAACCAATGAATCTTTTTGTTCATGACTGTGATTTGTTATCCTATTGTTTCATGAGTCAGTGTTTGAATCAGTGAATCTTTTTGCTCATGACTGTGATTCATTCTTGTCTTGTTTAATGTTTCAGTGTTTGAATCAGTGAATCTTTTTGCTCATGACTGTGATTTGTTCTCGTCTTGTTTAATGAGTCAGTGTTTGAATCAGTGAATCTTTTTGTTCATGGCTGTGATTTGTTCTCGTCTCATTCAGTGAGTCAGTGTTTGAATAAGTGAATCTTTTTGCTCATGACTGTGATTTGTTCTTGTTT
>JAUCMX010000005.1:8090552-8140552 GCA_033459395.1 Hemibagrus guttatus | reverse complement strand
TCGCTGTCGTAAAAGTCCAGTAGCCCTGTGTGTGTTTGTGTGTGTGTGTGTGTGTGTGTGTGTGTGTGTGTGTGTGTGTGTGTGTGTGTGAGTGTGTGTGTGTGTTGCCACACTGACAGGACCAGAGAATACTGATGCCTTTAATACTCCACATGAACAGCATGTGGTTTCTGGTGACCAGACTCACACACACACACACACACACACACACACACACACACACACACACACACACACACACACACACAGATGCAGTCTGGTGTTTCTCAGAGCTGCACAGAACCGTAACTGGCATATATTTATTTATTTATTTATTTATTTATTTATTTATTTATTTTTTGACAGGCTGCAGATTAATTATGATCCTCATGAGACCTGATCACTTTGGGAAATCTTTTAGTTTTTCTTTCATTTTTTTCCAGAAGAAAAGCTGCCAATCAAAGATGATAAAAAAAAAAAGAACTGATGTGGAAAAAAAGAAAAATAAAGCATTTTGGGACAAATAAAAAATATAAACGCATATATAACTTTTAAAAAATGTTGAAGTACAAAAGAAAACATATACATGTACAGGGGAGCACGGTGGCCTCACACCTCCAGGGTTGGGGGTTCGATTCCCGCCTCCGCCGTGTATGTGTGGAGTTTGCATGTTCTCCCCGTGCCTCGGGGGTTTCCTCCCCCAGTCCAAAGACATGAGTTGTAGGTTGATTGGCATCTCTAAATTGTCTGGTGTGTGTGTGCCCTGTGATGGGTTGGCACTCCATCCAGGGTGTATCCTGCCTTGATGCCTGAGATGACCCGAGAATAGATCGAGTACGAAACGAGTACGTATGCGGAACAAAAGAAATTCACATAAATTAACATAAATATAAGGTAAAAAAATATTTACTTACTTAACTTATTATTATATTAGTGTTATTTTTCAGGACAGATTGGAGTAACAGCGTGAGGATTTGAATAAACTCAGACATTATCTGTAAATATATATGTTAGAACAACAATGATTTGTTAAATCCTTTTTAATCCTTTTTATTTATTTATTTTTCTTTATTTGTTTAGTGTAAACATGAGCACAATGATGTTTGTTATATGATCTCTGGAAGCGATGTTCAGATCCTCCAGGTTTAGCATCAGAAGGCTGTTTAATGTGGATAAGAGCCTCAGTGATGATCTCACGCTGTTCCTCTGAAACCACAGAACACCACTCTATCGATCCTGGATCAGTTTCCCTGCAGGATTCTCTCTAACTGTCTGTTCCTTTTTCAGCTAAACCAGAACCTCCAGTGTCATTACAGTGTTGTTACAGTGTTAGGATTGTTACAAAAATGTTAGTAGTGTTAGTGTTTGTGTTGTTACAGTGTTGTTAGTGATACATTGGTAGCGTTGTTACAATGTCTGTGTAGTTACAATATTCTTACAGCGTTAGGGTTGTTACAGTGTTGTTACAGTGTTAGGGTTGTTACAGTGTTGTTACAATGTTGTTACAGCGTTAGGGTTGTTACAGTGTTGTTACAATGTTGTTACAGTGTTAGGGTTGTTAGTGTTGTTACAATGTTGTTACAGTGTTGTTACAGTGTTGCTACAATGTTGTTACAGTGTTAGGGTTGTTAGTGTTGTTACAGTATTAGGGTTGTTACAGTGTTGTTACAGTGTTGTTACAATGTTGTTACAGTGCTAGGGTTGTTAGTGTTGTTACAGTATTAGGGTTGTTACAGTGTTGTTACAGTGTTGTTACAATGTTGTTACAGTGCTAGGGTTGTTAGTGTTGTTGCAATGTTGTTACAGTGTTGTTACAATGTTGTTACAGTGTTAGGGTTGTTACAGTCTTGTTACAATGTTGTTACAGTGTTGTTACAGTGTTGGGATTGTTACAGTGTTGTTACAATGTTGTTACAGTGTTAGGGTTGTTACAGTCTTGTTACAATGTTGTTACAATGTTGTTACAGTGTTAGGATTGTTACAGTGTTGTTACAATGTTGTTACAGTGTTAGGGTTGTTACAGTGTTAGGGTTGTTACAGTGTTGTTACAATGTTGTTACAGTGTTGTTACAATGTTGTTACAGTGTTAGGGTTGTTACAGTGTTGTTACAGTGTTAGGGTTGTTACAGTGTTGTTACAATGTTGTTACAGTGTTAGGGTTGTTACAGTGTTGTTACAGTGTTAGGATTGTTAGTGTTGTTACAATGTTGTTACAGTGATGTTACAGTGTTAGGGTTGTTACAGTGTTAGGATCGTTACAGTGTTGTTACAATGTTGTTACAGTGTTAGGGTTGTTACAGTGTTGTTACAATGTTGTTACAGTGTTGTTACAATGTTGTTACAGTGTTAGGGTTGTTACAGTGCTGTTACAATGTTGTTACAGTGTTAGGGTTGTTACAGTGTTGTTACAGTGTTAGGATTGTTAGTGTTGTTACAATGTTGTTACAGTGATGTTACAGTGTTAGGGTTGTTACAGTGTTAGGATCGTTACAGTGTTGTTACAATGTTGTTACAGTGTTAGGGTTGTTACAATGTTGTTACAGTGTTAGGGTTGTTACAGTGTTGTTACAATGTTGTTACAGTGTTGTTATAATGTTGTTACAGTGTTAGGGTTGTTACAGTGTTGTTAGTGTTAGGGGTGTTACAGTGTTGTTACAATGTTGTTACAGTGTTAGGGTTGTTACAGTCTTGTTACAATGTTGTTACAGTGTTGTTACAATGTTGTTACAGTGTTAGGGTTGTTACAGTGTTGTTACAGTGTTGTTACAGTGTTAGGGTTGTTACAGTGTTGTTACAGTGTTGTTACAGTGTTAGGGTTGTTACAGTGTTGTTACAGTGTTGTTACAGTGTTAGGGTTGTTACAGTGTTGTTACAGTGTTGTTACAGTGTTAGGGTTGTTACAGTGTTAGGGTTGTTAGTGTTGTTACAGTGTTAGGGTTGTTACAGTGTTGTTACAGTGTTAGGATTGTTACAGTGTTGTTACAATGTTGTTACAGTGTTAGGGTTGTTACAGTGTTGTTACAGTGTTAGGATTGTTACAGTGTTGTTACAATGTTGTTACAGTGTTAGGATTGTTACAGTGTTGTTACAATGTTGTTACAGTGTTAGGATTGTTACAGTGTTGTTACAATGTTGTTACAGTGTTAGGGTTGTTACAGTGTAAGGTTGTTACAGTGTTGTTACAATGTTGTTACAGTGTTAGGGTTGTTACAGTGTTGTTACAGTGTTAGGGTTGTGTTATGGTAAGTTGTGAGTTTTCAGATCTGAATGTTTGTTGTTCGCAGGAACATAAATGCGAACGAGGAAGGTGAAAATAATCTGTTGACTTTTTTATGTTATTTTTTTTACACAATGTTAAAATGACCAAAAGTTAAAATTGTTCAAAATTCATCATCATCATCATCATCATAGAAACCTCTGCAGATTAGCGTTAAAAAAAAAAAGAAATACATATCTGGACCTAACCGTGTGAGAGGTTTTGATCTCTTGACAAATCCCTGAATATTTAAAATTTTCTTATCATAATTAAATAATCCTTCTGATCAGTTCTCCAAAGGTGTGTTTATTGATCAGGGGTAAACATGCCATATGCAGATAGCCGATTCTAGTGTGTAGTTAAATGTCTATATAAGTCAACACTGTAAATGTTTTTCTTGATTAGGATCATTCCTGATATGCAGATATCCACTCGGTTATGCAAATGATCTGTCTGATAATCTTATATATTTGAAATTTAATAATTCATGCGTAATATCAGTATGTTCACCATATTCATGCAAATGTATGATATGCAAATGAGTCATTTAAGAAATCGCTATCATGTCAATATGAGATATGCAAACGAGCTCATGAACTTGACGTGCCTCACATTATATGATGTGTCACAACACCGGACAGTTTAACATTCTCGCACATGTTTATTTGATCCTGATGTGTGATGGTTTCCTCAGGTGGAGGCGGATGATGTGCTGACGAAGGAAGAACAGATGTACCTCATTATCAATGCCAGGAACAAGTGCGAGAGCTCCATAAAGTCCAGACACAAAACAGCTGGTGAGAAATTAAAATTTATACAAACACAAAAAGCATTTAGGACATGCAGCTGTGTCCTGAACAGCTCCCTGTTCACTCCCTAGTGCACGACAGTTTAGTTAAAGAACACCAGCATCACGATACAACAGGTAGTATACGTCATTTAATGACTCCTGAAGTGATTCGCTTACATCATTTAAACAGCTATTCCAGGGACATACCGCAATCTGTAAACAAGCCCTGGAGCCCTGAATCCATTACACTTGTATGTGCCACCTTTAGGAATTCATTTATACTTTTAAATTATAAAAATTACTTTGAAATGACTCCTCGAGTGACTCAATTACATTGTAAATGACTCCTCAAGTAATTTACTTACTTTTTAAATGACTCCTTGAGTGATTCACTTACATTGTAAATTATTCCTCGAGTGATTCACTTAAATTGAAAATGATTCCTTGATAAATTCAATTACATTGGAAATGATTCCTTGAGTGATTCAATTACATTGGAAATGAATCATTGAGTGATTCACTTACATTGGAAATGATTCCTTAATAAATTCACTTACTTTGTAAATGACTCCTCGAGTGACTCAATTACATTGGAAATGACTTCTCAAGTGATTCACATACAGTGGGGCAAAAAAGTATTTAGTCAGCCACCAATTGTGCAAGTTCTCCCACTTAAAAAGATGAGAGAGGCCTGTAATTTTCATCATAGGGACACTTCAACTATGAGAAACAGAATGAGAAGAAGAAAAAAATCCAGAAAATCACATTGTCTGATTTTTAAAGAATTTATTTGCAAGTTGGTGGAAAATAAGTATTTGGTCAATAACAAAAGTTCATTTCAATACTTTGTTATATACCCTTTGTTGGCAATGACAGAGGTCAAACGTTTTCTGTAAGTCGCCACAAGGTTTTTACACACTGTTGCTGGTAGTTTGGCCCATTCCTCCATGCAGATCTCCTCTAGAGCAGTGATGTTTTGGGGCTGTTGCTGGGCAACACGGATTTTCAACTCCCTCCAAAGATTTTCTATGGGGTTGAGATCTGGAGACTGGCTAGGCCACTCCAGGACCTTGAAATGCTTCTTACGAAGCCACTCCTTCGTTGCCCGGGCGGTGTGTTTGGGATCATTGTTATGCTGAAAGACCCAACCACGTTTCATCTTCAATGCCCTTGCTGATGGAAGGAGGTTTTTACTCAAAATCTCACGATACATGGCCCCATTCATTCTTTCCTTTACACGGATCAGTCGTCCTGGTCCCTTTGCAGAAAAACAGCCCCAAAGCATGATGTTTCCACCCCCATGCTTCACAGTAGGTATGCTGTTCTTTGGCTGCAACTCAGCATTCTTTCTCCTCCAAACACGACAAGTTGAGTTTTTACCAAAAAGTTCTATTTTGGTTTCATCTGACCATATGACATTCTCCCAATCCTCTTCTGGATCATCCAAATGCTCTCTAGCAAAACTTCAGACGGGCCCGGACATGTACTGGCTTAAGCAGGGGGACACGTCTGGCACTGCAGGATTTGAGTCCCTGGAGGCGTAGTGTGTTACTGAAGATAGCCTTTGTTACTTTGGTCCCAGCTCTCTGCAGGTCATTCACTAGGTCCCCCCGTGTGGTTCTGGGATTTTTGCTCACCGTTCTTGTGATCATTTTGACCCCACGGGGTGAGATCTTGCGTGGAGTCCCAGATCGAGGGAGATTATCAGTGGTCTTGTATGTCTTCCATTTTCTAATAATTGCTCCCACAGTTGATTTCTTCACACCAAGCTGCTTACCTATTGCAGATTCAGTCTTCCCAGCCTGGTGCAGGTCTACAATTTTGTTTCTGGTGTCCTTTGACAGCTCTTTGGTCTTGGCCATAGTGGAGTTTGGAGTCTGACTGTTTGAGGTTGTGGACAGGTGTCCTTTATACTGATAACCAGTTCAAACAGGTGCCATTAATACAGGTAACGAGTGGAGGACAGAGGAGCCTCTTAAAGAAGAAGTTACAGGTCTGTGAGAGCCAGAAATCTTGCTTTTTTGTAGGTGACCAAATACTTATTTTCCACCATAATTTGCAAATAAATTCTTTAAAAGTCAGATAATGTGATTTTCTGGATTTTTTTTTCTCATTCTGTCTCTCATAGTTGAAGTGTACCTATGATGAAAATTACAGGCCTCTCTCATCTTTTTAACTGGGAGAACTTGCACAATTGGTGGCTGACTAAATACTTTTTTGCCCCACTGTACATTGTATATGACTTCTCAAGTGATTCCCTTACTTTTTAAATGACCCCTCGAGTGATTTAATTACATTGGAAATGACTCCTCGAGTGGCTGATAGGTGAGCATCACTTTTTCCTCAAGTACATTCAGTCAGAAACATAACCACAATTACAAATCAATGCTCCAGCATTGTAAGGTAACTATGGCAACCAACATATTTTTAATGTTGGAGTATTTTTAAACAAATGCATGATAGATTCACTTACGTTTCAAGGGATTCATTTACATTTTGATTCAATTACATTTGTAAATGACTCCTAAAGCAGTTCACTTTAAATGAACACAAATCACTCAAGTGATTCACTTACGTTTATAAACGATTCCTTCAACGACTCAGTTCACATGACATTTTGTAGGAACATTTATAGATATTCTCACCATGTCAGAACATCCAGATCAAGGAAAATGATTAAACACTCTGAAGAATTCTGATAGCTGAGGTGGAGCTACAGTGTGAATGAATTATGGGATACTGAAGAGGATATGAGATGCTGAGGGCTGTGGGCTTCACATTTTGTGTGTGTGTGTGTGTGTTCTCTGGGGCAGTGTGACCTGTGTACGTGCTGCTAGCTGCGGCGACATTGTGACCTGTTTCATTGGGATGGACAGGATATGCATTAGCGACGCTGTACGTTGTAGTAAAGTTAAAGAAGCTTTATTGTCACTTCAACCATATATAGCTGATGCAGTACATAGTGAAATGAAACAACGTTCCACCTGGACCAGAGGTGCTACACAGAACAAAAACAAAACACAGGGTGACACGGACAAACACCATAAGTGTATAGTGTGTAGTAGTGTAGTGTAGTGTGAGTATAATGTGGTGTGAGTATAGTGTAGTATAGTGTAGTATAGTAGTGTGGTTTGAGTAGTGTGAGTGTAGTATAGTGTGAGTACAGTGTAGTATAGTGTAGTGTAGTATAGTGTAGTGTAGTGTGAGTATAGTGTGGTTTGAGTAGTGTGAGTGTAGTATAGTGTAGTGTGAGTATAGTGTAGTGTATTTTGGTATAGTGTAGTATGAGTATAGTGTAGTGTAGTGTATTTTGGTATAGTGTAGTGTGAGTATAGTGTATTTTGGTATAATGTAGTGTGAGTATAGTGTAGTGTAGTGTATTTTGGTATAGTGTAGTGTGAGTATAGTGTAGTGTATTTTGGTATAGTGTAGTGTGAGTATAGTGTAGTGTACTGTAGTATAGTGTAGTGTGAGTATAGTGTAGTATAGTGTAGTGTGAGTTTAGTATAGTGTACTCTAGTATAGTATGATGTGAGTATAGTGTAGTGTGAGTATAGTGTAGTGTAGTGTATTTTGGTATAGTGTAGTGTGAGTATAGTGTAGTATAGTGTAGTGTGAGTATAGTGTAGTGTAGTGTATTTTGGTATAGTGTAGTGTGAGTATAGTGTAGTGTATTTTGGTATAGTGTAGTGTAGTGTGAGTATAGTGTAGTGTAGTGTATTTTGGTATAGTGTATTGTGAGTATAGTGTAGTGTAGTGTATTTTAGTATAGTGTAGTGTGAGTATAGTGTAGTGTAGTGTATTTTGGTATAGTGTATTGTGAGTATAGTGTAGTGTAGTGTATTTTAGTATAGTGTAGTGTGAGTATAGTGTAGTGTAGTGTATTTTGGTATAGTGTAGTGTGAGTATAGTGTAGTATAGTGTATTTTGGTATAGTGTAGTGTGAGTATAGTGTAGTATAGTGTATTTTGGTATAGTGTAGTGTGAGTATAGTATAGTGTAGTGTATTTTGGTATAGTGTAGTGTAGTGTGAGTATAGTGTAGTGTAGTGTATTTTGGTATAGTGTATTGTGAGTATAGTGTAGTATAGTGTATTTTAGTATAGTGTAGTGTGAGTATAGTGTAGTGTAATGTATTTTGGTATAGTGTAGTGTGAGTATAGTGTAGTATAGTGTATTTTGGTATAGTGTAGTGTGAGTATAGTGTAGTATAGTGTATTTTGGTATAGTGTAGTGTGAGTATAGTGTAGTGTAGTGTATTTTGGTATAGTGTAGTGTGAGTATAGTGTAGTGTAGTGTGAGTATAGTGTAGTGTATTTTGGTATAGTATAGTGTGAGTATAGTGTAGTGTATTTTGGTATAGTGTAGTGTGAGTATAGTGTAGTGTAGTGTATTTTGGTATAGTGTAGTGTGAGTATAGTGTAGTATAGTGTATGTTGGTATAATGTAGTGTGAGTATAGTGTAGTGTATTTTGGTATAGTGTAGTGTGAGTATAGTGTAGTGTAGTGTATTTTGGTATAGTGTAGTGTGAGTATAGTGTAGTATAGTGTATGTTGGTATAATGTAGTGTGAGTATAGTGTAGTGTAGTGTATTTTGGTATAGTGTAGTGTGAGTATAGTGTAGTGTATTTTGGTATAGTGTAGTGTGAGTATAGTGTAGTGTAGTGTATTTTGGTATAGTGTAGTGTGAGTATAGTGTAGTGTAGTGTATTTTGGTATAGTGTAGTGTGAGTATAGTGTAGTGTATTTTGGTATAATGTAGTGTGAGTATAGTGTAGTGTAGTGTATTTTGGTATAGTGTAGTGTGAGTATAGTGTAGTATAGTGTATTTTGGTATAGTGTAGTGTGAGTATAGTGTAGTATAGTGTATTTTGGTATAGTGTAGTGTGAGTATAGTGTAGTGTAGTGTATTTTGGTATAGTGTAGTGTGAGTATAGTGTAGTGTAGTGTATTTTGGTATAGTGTAGTGTGAGTATAGTGTAGTATAGTGTATTTTGGTATAGTGTAGTGTGAGTATAGTGTAGTGTAGTGTATTTTGGTATAGTGTAGTGTGAGTATAGTGTAGTGTAGTGTATTTTGGTATAGTGTAGTGTGAGTATAGTGTAGTATAGTGTATTTTGGTATAGTGTAGTGTGAGTATAGTGTAGTGTAGTGTATTTTGGTATAGTGTAGTGTGAGTATAGTGTAGTGTAGTGTATTTTGGTATAATGTAGTGTGAGTATAGTGTAGTGTATTTTGGTATAGTGTAGTGTGAGTATAGTGTAGTATAGTGTATTTTGGTATAATGTAGTGTGAGTATAGTGTAGTGTATTTTGGTATAGTGTAGTGTGAGTATAGTGTAGTATAGTGTATTTTGGTATAGTGTAGTGTGAGTATAGTGTAGTGTAGTGTATTTTGGTATAGTGTAGTGTGAGTATAGTGTAGTGTAGTGTATTTTGGTATAGTGTAGTGTGAGTATAGTGTAGTGTAGTGTATTTTGGTATAGTGTAGTGTGAGTATAGTGTAGTGTAGTGTATTTTGGTATAGTGTAGTGTGAGTATAGTGTAGTGTAGTGTATTTTGGTATAGTGTAGTGTGAGTATAGTGTAGTGTAGTGTATTTTGGTATAATGTAGTGTGAGTATAGTGTAGTGTATTTTGGTATAGTGTAGTGTGAGTATAGTGTAGTGTATTTTGGTATAATGTAGTGTGAGTATAGTGTAGTGTATTTTGGTATAGTGTAGTGTGAGTATAGTGTAGTGTAGTGTATTTTGGTATAGTGTAGTGTGAGTATAGTGTAGTATAGTGTATGTTGGTATAGTGTAGTGTGAGTATAGTGTAGTGTAGTGTATTTTGGTATAGTGTAGTGTGAGTATAGTGTAGTATAGTGTATTTTGGTATAGTGTAGTGTGAGTATAGTGTAGTGTAGTGTATTTTGGTATAGTGTAGTGTGAGTATAGTGTAGTGTAGTGTATTTTGGTATAGTGTAGTGTGAGTATAGTGTAGTATAGTGTATGTTGGTATAGTGTAGTGTGAGTATAGTGTAGTGTAGTGTATTTTGGTATAGTGTAGTGTGAGTATAGTGTAGTATAGTGTATTTTGGTATAATGTAGTGTGAGTATAGTGTAGTGTATTTTGGTATAGTGTAGTGTGAGTATAGTGTAGTATAGTGTATTTTGGTATAGTGTAGTGTGAGTATAGTGTAGTGTAGTGTATTTTGGTATAGTGTAGTGTGAGTATAGTGTAGTGTAGTGTATTTTGGTATAGTGTAGTGTGAGTATAGTGTAGTATAGTGTATTTTGGTATAGTGTAGTGTGAGTATAGTGTAGTGTAGTGTATTTTGGTATAGTGTAGTGTGAGTATAGTGTAGTGTAGTGTATTTTGGTATAGTGTAGTGTGAGTATAGTGTAGTATAGTGTATGTTGGTATAGTGTAGTGTGAGTATAGTGTAGTGTAGTGTATTTTGGTATAGTGTAGTGTGAGTATAGTGTAGTATAGTGTATTTTGGTATAGTGTAGTGTGAGTATAGTGTAGTGTAGTGTATTTTGGTATAGTGTAGTGTGAGTATAGTGTAGTGTAGTGTATTTTGGTATAGTGTAGTGTGAGTATAGTGTAGTATAGTGTATGTTGGTATAGTGTAGTGTGAGTATAGTGTAGTGTAGTGTATTTTGGTATAGTGTAGTGTGAGTATAGTGTAGTGTATTTTGGTATAGTGTAGTGTGAGTATAGTGTAGTGTAGTGTATTTTGGTATAGTGTAGTGTGAGTATAGTGTAGTGTAGTGTATTTTGGTTTAATGTAGTGTGAGTATAGTGTAGTGTATTTTGGTATAGTGTAGTGTGAGTATAGTGTAGTATAGTGTATTTTGGTATAGTGTAGTGTGAGTATAGTGTAGTATAGTGTATTTTGGTATAGTGTAGTGTGAGTATAGTGTAGTGTAGTGTATTTTGGTATAGTGTAGTGTGAGTATAGTGTAGTGTAGTGTATTTTGGTATAATGTAGTGTGAGTATAGTGTAGTGTATTTTGCTATAGTGTAGTGTGAGTATAGTGTAGTATAGTGTATTTTGGTATAGTGTAGTGTGAGTATAGTGTAGTATAGTGTATTTTGGTATAGTGTAGTGTGAGTATAGTGTAGTGTAGTGTATTTTGGTATAGTGTAGTGTGAGTATAGTGTAGTATAGTGTATTTTGGTATAGTGTAGTGTGAGTATAGTGTAGTGTAGTGTAGTGTATTTTGGTATAGTGTAGTGTGAGTATAGTGTAGTATAGTGTGTTTTGGTATAGTGTAGTGTGAGTATAGTGTAGTGTAGTGTATTTTGGTATAGTGTAGTGTGAGTATAGTGTAGTGTAGTGTATTTTGGTATAGTGTAGTGTGAGTATAGTGTAGTGTAGTGTATTTTGGTATAGTGTAGTGTGAGTATAGTGTAGTGTAGTGTATTTTGGTATAGTGTAGTGTGAGTATAGTGTAGTGTAGTGTATTTTGGTATAGTGTAGTGTGAGTATAGTGTAGTATAGTGTATGTTGGTATAATGTAGTGTGAGTATAGTGTAGTGTAGTGTATTTTGGTATAGTGTAGTGTGAGTATAGTGTAGTGTAGTGTATTTTGGTATAGTGTAGTGTGAGTATAGTGTAGTGTAGTGTATTTTGGTATAGTGTAGTGTGAGTATAGTGTAGTGTAGTGTATTTTGGTATAGTGTAGTGTGAGTATAGTGTAGTGTAGTGTATTTTGGTATAATGTAGTGTGAGTATAGTGTAGTGTATTTTGGTATAGTGTAGTGTGAGTATAGTGTAGTATAGTGTATTTTGGTATAATGTAGTGTGAGTATAGTGTAGTGTATTTTGGTATAGTGTAGTGTGAGTATAGTGTAGTATAGTGTATTTTGGTATAGTGTAGTGTGAGTATAGTGTAGTGTAGTGTATTTTGGTATAGTGTAGTGTGAGTATAGTGTAGTGTAGTGTATTTTGGTATAGTGTAGTGTGAGTATAGTGTAGTGTAGTGTATTTTGGTATAGTGTAGTGTGAGTATAGTGTAGTGTAGTGTATTTTGGTATAGTGTAGTGTGAGTATAGTGTAGTGTATTTTGGTATAGTGTAGTGTGAGTATAGTGTAGTGTAGTGTATTTTGGTATAGTGTAGTGTGAGTATAGTGTAGTGTAGTGTATTTTGGTATAATGTAGTGTGAGTATAGTGTAGTGTATTTTGGTATAGTGTAGTGTGAGTATAGTGTAGTGTAGTGTATTTTGGTATAGTGTAGTGTGAGTATAGTGTAGTATAGTGTATTTTGGTATAGTGTAGTGTGAGTATAGTGTAGTGTAGTGTATTTTGGTATAATGTAGTGTGAGTATAGTGTAGTGTATTTTGGTATAGTGTAGTGTGAGTATAGTGTAGTGTAGTGTATTTTGGTATAGTGTAGTGTGAGTATAGTGTAGTGTAGTGTATTTTGGTAT
The DNA here is from genome assembly GCA_033459395.1 of Hemibagrus guttatus. Taxonomy (NCBI): domain Eukaryota; kingdom Metazoa; phylum Chordata; class Actinopteri; order Siluriformes; family Bagridae; genus Hemibagrus; species Hemibagrus guttatus. Next base: position 8,128,106 of record JAUCMX010000005.1, on the reverse strand, counting down.
AGTGTAGTGTGAGTATAGTGTAGTGTAGTGTATTTTGGTATAGTGTAGTGTGAGTATAGTGTAGTGTATTTTGGTATAGTGTAGTGTGAGTATAGTGTAGTATAGTGTATTTTGGTATAGTGTAGTGTGAGTATAGTGTAGTGTAGAGTATTTTGGTATAGTGTAGTGTGAGTATAGTGTAGTATAGTGTATGTTGGTATAATGTAGTGTGAGTATAGTATAGTGTAGTGTATTTTGGTATAGTGTAGTGTGAGTATAGTGTAGTGTAGTGTATTTTGGTATAATGTAGTGTGAGTATAGTGTAGTGTATTTTGGTATAGTGTAGTGTGAGTATAGTGTAGTGTAGTGTATTTTGGTATAGTGTAGTGTGAGTATAGTGTAGTGTAGTGTATTTTGGTATAGTGTAGTGTGAGTATAGTGTAGTGTAGTGTATTTTGGTATAGTGTAGTGTGAGTATAGTGTAGTGTATTTTGGTATAGTGTAGTGTGAGTATAGTGTAGTATAGTGTATTTTGGTATAGTGTAGTGTGAGTATAGTGTAGTGTAGAGTATTTTGGTATAGTGTAGTGTGAGTATAGTGTAGTATAGTGTATGTTGGTATAATGTAGTGTGAGTATAGTGTAGTGTAGTGTATTTTGGTATAGTGTAGTGTGAGTATAGTGTAGTATAGTGTATGTTGGTATAATGTAGTGTGAGTATAGTGTAGTGTAGTGTATTTTGGTATAGTGTAGTGTGAGTATAGTGTAGTATAGTGTATGTTGGTATAATGTAGTGTGAGTATAGTGTAGTGTAGTGTATTTTGGTATAGTGTAGTGTGTAGCAGTGTTTGATTTGTTGTGTTATAATCCTTTGGCTCAGTTTGGATAAGAATTTGTCCTTCTAATGACACTCAAATGAGACAAAACATCAAAAAGAGACAAAAAGAGTCTTTTCAAAAAGTGTCCAGAGTTAAACTTGCACACACACACACACACACACACACACACACACACACACACACACACACACACACACACACACACAGTGAGATTTTCACTAGTATGAGTTTAGAGACCTGAGTATCATGTCTGATTGTTCAGCTTTAGTGAGCTGTGAGGGACACACCCTCAGACTGTGTGTGTGTGTGTGTGTGTGTGTGTGTGTGTGTGGGTGTGTGTGTGTGTGTGTTTTTTTACCCTCAGACCTCAGCCCACCCTTCACATCTCCAGTAAAGCAGAGTAAAGCAGTTATTATTAGTCCTGCCGTGTTGGATTGTTTGTCCAGCGTGGTTTGAGATTTTAGCGAGCGGCTAGCTGAATCGGGTTTGGCTATTCTTGCCCTAACCTCAAACCTCCAACCTCCTGTTTGTTGTTCCTGCACCTCACTGAGTCCCAAGTCTCCACCACGGACACACACACACACACACATACACATTCAGAACAAGGTCCTTATTGAGACCGATGAGCAAACGTTAGTTGATTCTATGTCAAAATAATTCAAGAATAACTGTTCAAACACTCGACCAGTGTGTGTGTGTGTGTGTGTGTGTGTGTGTGTGTGTGTGTGTGTGTTTTAATGTATTTTGGACTATCACTCCAAATGACATAGACAGAAAGAAGCAACAATCTGGGATAGAAAATACGGACTGAAGAAGGAAACTGCGCTTTTTCTTGCTGTCAAATGTGATACGATGTAACATGACAGCAAGAGACAAGGATATTAATGATGTATGAATAATTACCTGCTTCCTAGTTGCCTAGCAACAGTGTAAGTGTATGAATGGTGAGTGTATTGCGTCTCGTCCTCCTGGTGAACCGTGGCAGTGTGAAAGCTGAGGAACAGGAAGTGTGTTTTGTGAAAAGTGAAGCAGATATTCAAGGTTTTATTCAATGTCCTTGTTTGACCTTCTGGGATATCGGCGCTTTGTGGCTTCACACAGCGAGATTACAGAGTTGGGGGGAAAGACAAATATTTAAACACGGCCAGAGTGACATCACCGAGAACCGCCGGGTAAAATACCTCGGGCGCTGGTGGGACAGAGGGGAAGTGCGGTATATGCTGGCTCCTGTCCGTCTGGAGCTAAACTTAAAACTGGGAGAAAGAGCCTTGCAGCGGGGGGGTGGGGTGTGTGGGTGGGTGCTTGTTAGGGGGTGGGGGTTGGGGGTGCTGGGGGGGGCTGGGTTCGAGTAACATTCAATTAACACCATTTAGAGGTGGGAGGGGTAAAATTTAATAGGTAACAGCTAATTAACACTAAGTGGTGGTGTGTGGGCTGTGGTTAATTAACACTGTGCAGTAATATGCGTGGGACCAGTTAACACCATTTGGAGGTGGGAACGCCATGCAGTGGTGTGAGTGGTATTAGTATTAACACTGTTTGGTGGTGTGTGGGGAACTGGTTAATTAACATTGTGCGGTAGTAGTGTGTGGGACCAGTTAATTAACACTAAGAGGTGGTGTAAGGTCTACCAGTTAATTGTCACCTTGTGGTTGTGGTTTTAGTGGGCGTTCATGGATAATTAATACCGTTTTAGTGGGTGTGGTCATGGATAATGAGTTTGCGGGGTCATGAATAATTAGTAGACGGAGTCATGGGCGATTATTGGGTGTGTGTATAGTGTAGTGGATGGTCATGGATTATTAGTGGGTGGGGTCATGGATAATTAACACTGTTTTAGTGGGTGTGGTCATGGATAATTAGTGGACGGGGTCATGGACAATTTACACTGTTTTAGTGGGCGGGGTCATGAATAATTAGTGGACGGGGTCATGAATGAATAGTGTGTGTGGTCATGGATAATTAACACTGTTTTAGTGGGTGTGGTCATGGATAATTAGTGGGTGTGGTTAATGGATAATTAGTGCATGGGGTCATGGGTGATTAGTGGGTGTGGTCATGGATAATTAGTGGATGGGGTCATGGGTGATTAGTGGGTGTGGTCATGTATAATTAGTGGACGGGTCATGGGTGATTAGTGGGTGTGGTCATGGATAATTAGTGGGTGTGGTTAATGGATAATTAGTGCATGGGGTCATGGGTGATTAGTGGGTGTGGTCATGGATAATTAGTGGACGGGTCATGGGTGATTAGTGGGTGTGGTCATGGATAATTAATACCGTGATCTTTCTTTCATTCTTATTCTTTGGCTGGTCCTCACATGCTTTTATTTATTAAAAAGCTGAAAAGTTCTTGTAGCTGAGCTCAAGGTTAGATGTCGATGTAGCACAGACTTTATTATCTCCATTAATGCTGAAGAAATGGAAGGATCTTACGAGGATGGTATAGATTTTGTGTGTGTGTGTGTGTGTGTGTGTGTGTGTGTGTGTGTATGTGAGATAGACCTGAGATCTTTTATTCTCTAACTGGTTATTTTGCTGCAGCTGGTTTTAATAAACGCTCCATTGAAAAGCTGAAAACACACACTCCGAGGCCAAGGAGCTGTGGGAACAGAAGCAGATCACGCTCATTATTATAACACACACACACACACACACACGCACACACACACACATACATATGAGCGTTTAAAAAGTGCAGATCCATCAGAGCCCTTTCTGCTCATGATGTGGACGGTCTGAAGTAGAATCAGTGAGGAGGTCCACATCCCTACTGTGCGGTCCGATAATTACACGCTGCCCTGTGTGTGTGTGTGTGTGTGTGTGTGTGTGTGTGTGTGTGTGTAAGCCTGGGAAAAACCTTTTGACACAGGCTGCATCTCAAATCACACTGTGATCTAATACTGTAAAGTATTTATTATGTAGAAGTGCAGGTCAGAACTGAAAGCTTCATTACATTCTGTGTGTGTGTGTGTGTGTGTGCGTGTGCGTGTGCGTGTGCATGTGTGTGTGTGTGTGTGTGTGTTTCAGCCAGTAACTGTGTCCCCGAATGGGATGGCTTTGTGTGTTGGCCTGAAGGAGTTCCAGGACGGACGGTGTCTGCTTCCTGTCCAGAGTATGTCTACGACTTCAACCACAAAGGTGACCCTCACACACACTCACACACCCTTACACAGAGAAAGAAAGAAAGAAAGAAAGAAAGAAAGAAAGAAAGAAAGAAAGAAAGAAAGAAAGAAAGAAAGAAAGGAAGGAAGAAAGGAAGGAAGGAAGGTTACAGTAATGTCACTAGAGTAGAAAGAAATAAAAGAACTGAAATGAATAAATGAATTGATATGACAGGAAATGAAGAGAAGAGAAGAGAAGAGAAGAGAAGAGAAGAGAAGAGAAGAGGAGAAAGTTAAAATAAAGACTGAGACAAAACATCTAAAAAGAAAAAAAGAAATGAACAAAAACAAAAGAGGAAAGAGGAGAAGTAAAAAAAGAAAAGAACTGTAGATATTTAAAGCACTAATCAGATAGTGTGACTCCAGTACACTGTTCCTGCTGACTGCTCTGGGGAGTGGTGAGTGAAGGGATTAGTGAGGTGGACATGGAGCTTAGGGCAGCAGCAGAAACAGGTGATGTGATGGGTAAGATGATGGGTGAAGTAACCAGTGGTGAGGAAAACCCCCCTGAGATAATATGAGGAAGAAACCTTGAGAGGAACCAGACTCAGAACCCTCATCTGGGTGACACTGGAGAGTGGGAATATAAATCATTCCTCTTCTGGAACTGTGGACTCTAGGGACAAAAAAACAGGATATTCATTTTAGTCCTAACATGAGGTCTTGTTGAAGATCTCATCTGATGGCGACTTGAGAGAGAGAACCGTATCAGTTGCACTCCAAAGTCATCTCCATGGCGTCTAAGTGGTTTTATCCACTACAAGTCCAAGTATCTCCAGACTCCATGTGGAGAACCTCAGCATCAGTGAGTGGTCTCCAGGTGAGGAGACTGTGAGGGCATCAGGATGGATCGGGCAGGTCCAGACTGAGGTAGTGCAGTAGGTGATGGAGTGAAAGCGTGGTCATCAGAGTATATTCACAGTCATGTGATTGAGCCAGTAGCAAGTGGGTGTGGACAGGCCACGGTCAGCTACTGACCTTGTAAACCATAACTGTATTGAAGGCCAACCTATAGTCCAAGAAAAACACCTGCATGTATGTATTCCTTTTGTCCAAGTGTTCAGGTGTTGGGTGTAGAGCAGTGGTCACTGCATTGTCCTCAGAGTCTTGATGGTAGGTGAACTGCAGAGGGTATGTGGTCTCCTGAATGGTGTGGTTCAAGGGTCTTAGCTTTTCCAGGCACTTCATGGCTAATGTTGTCAGGACAACAGGTCAATAGTCATATGTCCTTTTGCCATCATTTTGCCAATAAGCTCTTTTGGCAGTATTGAAGGTCCTGAATTTGTCTCCAGACTTGAACTTCATATCCTTATCCTGGATTTTGTTGTGAATCCCGGTGATTATTAGCACCTTATAGTTTCTATGTGCTCATGTATGTTTGAGGTAGCTTCCTTAAATATAGCCATGTCAGTAGTTTCAAAACCATCCTGAACTTCTGCACAAATCTCTGGAGATGAATCAACATGTGGAGATCTTCTGATCTCTCTTTGATTTTCTAGCTCACAGATCTGGTGGATCCATAGAGGCCATTTAGGTGCTTCTTTAATCCTTTGTCATTTTGAGACTGGACAACTTGTTCCGAGCTGGTCTTCCTCTCTGCACCATCCAACCTCTGCAACTGTTCTAGACCATTTCAACATCCCCATGTTCTTCCACACCCTACCTTCCTGCAGCTGCTGCCAAAGCTGGACCAGCTTCCACCTACCTTAAAGAACTTATCACAGCCACACTGCACCATACTCACGCTCACACTGCTCAACTAAACCAACCATCTCTTAGGGTTGTCCTTCAAGGTTCTTCTCTGTCCTGGCACAGAGACAGTGTAGTAAACTTCACAAGTCCAAACAGCTGAGTCACTGACTGTCTTCTAGAAGATCTACTTCTTCACCAAGTCCCTGATGTAGTGAACCAATACCAGATGTTTGATTTCAGATCACTTCTGCACGTTACTATGGATACATGTGTTTGCTAAATTATGTAAATATGATCCACTTAGAGGTTCTGCTACATTACCATCAGCATAGGCCAGGGTCCGTGAACAAAGGTTCTCCTCAGTGACCCACACAGTACCACACAGCATGAGATCTCAGTGTTCAGGAAAATGACAGCAAGTGCAGGTGGTCAGTGTTGGTGATTTATATGCATGGAATATATTACACTTTTATCAACTGCTTGAATTTATTATGTCTTAAATTCTTCACTTTCATTCATTGTATGAATAAAAGGAAAGTGTGTGTGTGTGTGTGTGTGTGTGTGTGTGTGTGTGTGTGTGTTTAGGCCATGCCTACAGGAAGTGTGATGTGAATGGAAGTTGGAAACTCACTGCAACGAACAAGACATGGGCAAATTACAGCGAATGTGCAAAGTTCATCACAAACTACAATGACACCCGTGACAGGGTATAATACACACACACACACACACACACACACACACACAAACATACACAAATGCACACACACACACACACGCACACACACACATACACTTATTTCATTACACATACACAGAGGCCACACCTCCTTTACTACCAAACACAGAGGCAACAGCTTCTTTACTACCAAACACAGAGGCCAAACCTCCCTTACTAACAAACACAGAGGCCACACCCCCTTTACTACCAAACACAGAGGCCACAGCTCCTTTACTACCAAACACAGAGGCCACACCTCCTATACTACCAAACACACAGGCCACACCTCCTTTACTAACAAACATAGAAGCCACATCTCCTTTACTAACAAACATAGAAGCCACATCTCCTTTACTACCAAACACAGAGGCCACACCTCCCTAACTACCAAACACAGAGGCCACACCTCCCTAACTACCAAACACAGGCCTCCTCAACTAACAAACACAGAGGTCACTCCTCCTTTACTACCAAACACATATGTCACACCTCATTTACTACCAAACACAGAGGCCACACCTCTCTTACTACCAAACACAGAGGCCACATCTTCCTTACTACCAAACACAGAGGCCACACCTCCTTTACTACCAAACACAGAGGCCACGCCTCCTTTACTCTCAAACACAGAGGCCACACCTCCTTAACTAACAAACACAAAGGCCACACCTCCCTTACTAGCAAGCACATAGGCCACACCTCCTTAACTAACAAACACAGAGGCCACACCTCCTTTACTCTCAAACACACAGGCCACACCTCCTTAACTAACAAACACAAAGGCCACACCTCCCTTACTACCAAACACATAGGCCCCACCTCCTTAACTAACAAACACAGAGGCCACACCTCCTTTACTGACAAACACAGAGGCCACACCTCCTTAATTAACAAACACATAGGCCACACCTCCTTTATCTCCTTTTTCTGGGACTTTTGTAAGTTTTTTGCAACCCTCGCAGTATGGCATAGTGTGTGTGTGTGTGTGTGTGTGTGTGTGTGTGTGTGTGTGTGTGTGTGTGTGTATCTGCTCCCCACAGCTATTTAATGAAAAATTCATCTGCACCAATGAAAAGCTTCTGAACCGCAGACTGAAGTTGTTTGGCTTCGTCTCAGACTCTAAATGCTAACAGACGCTCACTGCCACAAACACACACACACACACACACACACACACACACACACACACACACACACACACACTATGCCATACTGCTATAAATCCATCATCCAAGTAATGCATTTGCAAATGTAGATCAAATGCATTAAAATCAGGGCAAGAATAGGTATATAAATACAAACAAACAATAAATGAATAAATAAATAAATCTGTTTTTGTTCACACACAGGAAGTGTTCGACAGACTATACCTCATCTACACCATTGGATACTCCATCTCATTCGGGTCACTCATGGTGGCCGTCGTCATTCTGGGATACTTCAGGTGAGTCAGAATTCCTTTATTTATAACAGAATTCCTGTTTTAACCTCTTTTTTCTCTCTCTCTGCCCCCCTTCTCTCTCTCTGCCCCCTTCTCTCTTTCTGCTGTTCTCTCTGCTGTTCTCTCTGTGTTGTTCTCTTTCTGCTGTTCACTCTGTGCTGTTGTGTCTCTCTCTTTCTGCTGTTTCTCTCTCTCTCTGCTGTTTCTCTCTCTCTCTCTCTCTCTCTCTCTCTCTCTGTGCTGTTCTCTCTGCTGTTCTCTCCCTGCAGTACTCTCCCCTGTTCTCTCTCTGTGCTGTTCTCTTTGCTGCTCTCTCTCTGCTGTTCTTTCTCTCTGCTGTTCTCTCTTTCTGATGTTGTCTCTCTCTGCTGTTCTCTCTCTCTGCTGTTCTCTCTCTGCTGTTCTCTCTCTCTGCTGCTCTCTCTGCTGATCTATCTCTGCACTTCTCTCTCTGCTGTTCTCTCTCTGCTGTTCTCTCTCTCTGCTGTTGTAACTGCTGATCTCTCTGCACTTCTCTCTCTGCTGTTCTCTCTCTCTGCTCTTCTCTCTCTGCTATTCTCTCTATGCAGGTTCTCTCCCCTGTTCTCTCTCTCTGTGCTGTTCGCTCTGCTGTTCTCTCTGTCTGCTGTTCTCTCTGCTGATCTCTCTGCTATTCTCTCTGCTATTCTCTCTCTGCTGTTCTCTCTCTCTCTCTCTGCTGTTCTCTCTGCTGTTGTCTCTCTGCTGTTGTCTCTCTCTGTGCTGTTCTCTCTCTTTCTCTGCTGTTTTTTCTGCCGTTCTCTCTCTGCTGTTCTCTCTTTCTGCTGTTGTCTCTCTCTGCTGTTCTCTCTCTGCTGTTCTCTCTCTCTGCTCTTTAACTGCTGATTTTCTCTGGGGTGTTTCTCTCTCTGCTCTTCTTCTTTTTCTCTGCTTTTTTTTCTCTTTTGCTATTCTCTCTATCGGTTCTCTCCCGTTGTTTCTCTTTTTTTCTCTCTGCTGTTCGCTTTTGCTGTTCTCTCTCTCCACTGTTCTCCTTCTGCTGTTCTCTCTCTATTCTCGCCCCGCTATTCTCTCTTTTGCTGTTTCTCTCTTTTTCTCTCTGCTGTTCTCTCTCTCTGCTTTTTCTCTCTGCTGTTCTCTCTCTCTGTGCTGTTCTCTCTCTTTCTCTGCTGTTCTTTTTTGCCATTCTCTCTCTGCTGTTCTCTCTTTCTTTCTGTTGTCTCTCTCTGCTGTTCTCTCTGTTTCTGTTCTTTTCTCTGCTGTTCTCTCTTTCTCTCTTCTCTCTCTCTTCTCTCTCTCTCTCTCTCTCTCTGGGGCTTCTCTCTGGTGCTCTTTTCTCTCTTTTGCTGTTCTCTCTTTTTGCTTTTTCTCTCTCTCTTTTCTTTTTCTTTTCTGCTGTTCTTTTATCTGCTGTTCTCTCTCTCCACTGTTCTCATTCTGCTGTTCTCTCTCTCTCTTGCTGCTCTCTCTGCTGTTCTCTCTGCTGCTTTCTCTCTCCCCGCTATTCTCTCTCTGCTGTTTTCTCTCTGCTGTTCTCTCTGCTGTTTTTTCTCTGTGCTGTTCTCTCTTCTTTCTCTCTGTTTCTTTCTGCCTGTTCTCGCTCTTTCTGTTCTTTTTTTTTGCTGTTTCTCTCTCTCTGTTGTTTTCTCTCGCTGTTCTTCTCTCTGCTGTTCTCTATCTCTCTTCTCTCTCTCTCTTCTCTCTCTCTCTTCTCACTCTCTCTGGGGTTTTCTCTTCTCTCTCTGCTGCTCTCTCTGCTGTTCTCTCTGTTTTGCTGTTTCTCTCTTTTCTTTGCTATTTTATCTGCTGTTCTTTTCTCTGCTTTTTCCTCTGTTTTCTCTGCTGTTCTCTTCTCTGCTGTTCTCTCTCTCTGTTGTTTCTCTCTCTTTCTCTCTGTTTTTCTCCTTTTCCCTGCTGTTCTCTCTTTTTGCTGTTTTCTCTCTGCTGTTCTCTCTTTTCTGTTCTCTCTGTGCTCTTCTCTCTCTCTCTTCTCTCTTTCTCTCTCTTCTCGCTGGGCTCTTCTGTGCTTTCTGTTTTCTTTTTCTGCTGTTCTCTCTCTTTTGCTTTTTCTCTCTTTTTCTGTTCTTCTCTCTTTTCTGTTTTATCTGCTGTTTTTCTCTCTGCTGTTTTTTCTCTCTACTGTTCTCATTCTGCTGTTCTCTCTCTCTCTCTGCTTTTTCTCTCTCTGCTGTTCTCTCTTTTGCTGTTTTTCTTTTCTCTCTGCTATTCTCTCTCTGCTGTTCTCTCTTTCTGTTCTCTCTTTTTGCTGTTCTCGCTGGGGTGTTGTCTCTCTCTGCTGTTCTCTCTGTGCTGTTCTCTCTCTTTCTCTGCTTTTTTCTTTCTGCTGTTCTCTCTCTCTGTTCTTCTCTTTTGCTGTTTCTCTATCTGCTGTTCTCTCTTTGCTGTTCTTTTCTCTGCTGTTCTCTCTCCACTCTTCTCACTCTCTCTGTTCTCTCTCTCTCTGCTGCTCTCTCTGGTGCTCTCTTTTTGCTGCTTTTCTCTGCTTTTTCTCTCTCTTTTGCTGTTCTCTCTTTTTTGCTTTTTCTCTCTTTCTCTCTCTTTCTCTCTGTTCTTTTGCTGTTTTTCTGCTGTTCTTTTCTCTGCTGTTCTCTCTCTCCTGCTGTTCTCTTATTTGCTGTTCTCTCTCTCTCTCTGTTCTTCTCTCTCTGCTGTTTTTTGCTTTTTTTCTCCCTGCTGTTCTCTCTCTCCTGTTTCTCTCTCTGCTTTTTCTCTCTCTTTTGCTTTTTCTCGCTGGGGTTTTTGTCTCTCTCTGCTGTTCTCACTGTTTCTGTTCTCTCTCTTTCTTTTTTTTCTTTTTGCTGTTCTCTCTCTCTGTTTGTTCTCTCTGCTGTTTCTCTATCTGCTGTTCTCTCTGTTCTCTGTTCTCTTTTCTGCTGTTCTCTCTCACTGTTCTCACTCTCTGCTGTTCTCTCTCTCTCTTGTCTCTCTGCTGTTTCTCTCTTTTCTGCTGTTCTCTCTGCTGTTCTCTCTCTCTGCTGTTCTCTCTGCTCTTGTCTCTCTGCTGTTCTCTCTCTTTCTCTGCTGTTCTTTCTGCTGTTCTTTCTGCTGTTCTCTCTTTTGCTGTTCTCTCTCTTTCCCCTGTTCTCTCTCTCTTTCTGTTCTCTCTCTCTGCTTTTTTTTCTTTTTCTCTCTCTGCTGTTTTTTGCTTTTCTCTCCCTGCTGTTCTCTCTCTGCTGTTTCTCTTTTTTTCTGTTGTTTTCTTTCTGTTGTTTTCTCTGTTGTTTTTCTTATTCTGCTGTTCTCCCGTCTCTGTTCTCTCTCTCTCTTCTCTCTCTGTTCTCTCTCTCTTTCTTTCTCTCTCTCTGCTGTTCTCTCTCTCTGCTGTTCTCTCTTTTTCTCTCTTTTTCTGCTGTTCTCTCTGCTGTTCTCTCTCTCTCTCTTCTCTCTCTCTTCTCTCCCCTCTGTTCTCTCTCTTTCTCTGCTATTCTCTTTTGCTGTTTCTCTCTCTACTGTTCTCTTTCTGCTGTTCTCTTTTTTCTGCTGTTTTTTTTCTGTTCTTCTTTTCTTTTTGTTTATTTTCTCTTTCTGCTGTTTTTTGCTTTTCTCTCCCCGCTGTTTCTCTCTCTGCTGTTTCTCTTTTTTTGCTGTTTCTTTTGCTTTTCTCTCTGTGCTGTTCTCTTTTTCTGCTGTTCTCTCTCTCTCTTCTCTCTCTCTCTTGTTCTCTCTCTCTCTCTGTTGTTCTCTCTCTCTTTCTGTTTTTTATCTGCTGTTCTCTCTCTCTCTTTTCTCTTTCTGTTTTTTCTCTGCTGTTCTTTCTCTCTTCTCTCTGTGTTCTTTCTCTCTCTCTCTTCTCTTTTTTTCTGCTGTTCTCTCTCTCTACTGTTCTCTCTCTTTTTTCTGTTTTTCTTTCTGCTGTTCTTTCTGTTCTTCTCTCTGTGCTATTTTCTCTTTCTGCTGATCTTTTTGCTATTGTCTCTCTGCTGTTCTCTCTCTCTGCTGTTCTCTCTCTGCTGTTCTTTCTGCTTTTCTCTCTGTGCTGTTCTCTCGCTGCTGTTCTCTCCCCTGTTCTCTCTCTCTGTTGTTCTCTCTCTCTCTGCTGTTATCTCTCTCTTTGCTGTTCTATCTGCTGTTCTCTCTCTGCTCTTCTCTCTGTGCTGTTCTCTCTCTCTGCTGTTCTTTCTGCTCTTCTCTCTGTGTTGTTCTCTCTGTGCTGTTCTCTCTTTCTGCTGTTCTGTCTCTCTGCTGTTCTCTCTCTATTTGCTGTTTTCTCTCTGCTCTTCTCTTACTCAGCTGTTCTCTCTCTCTGCTGCTCTCTCTCTCTGCTGTTCTCTCTGCTGTTCTTTTTGCTATTTTCTCTCTGCCATTCTCTCTCTCTGCTGTTCTCTCTCTCTGCTGTTCTTTCTGCTTTTCTCTCTGTGCTGTTCTCTCTTTCTGCTGTTCTCTTTCTCTGCTTTTCTCTCCCCTGTTCTCTCTCTCTGATGTTCTCTCTCTCTCTCTCTGCTGTTATCTCTCTCTTTGCTGTTCTATCTGCTGTTCTCTCTCTCTTTGCTGTTCTATCTGCTGTTCTCTCTCTCTGCTGTTCTCTGTCTCTCTGCTGTTCTTTTTGCTGTTCTCTCTCTCTGCTGTTCTCTCTCTCTGCTGTTCTTTCTGCTCTTCTCTCTGTGCTGTTCTCTTTCTCTGCTTTTCTCTCCCCTGTTCTCTCTCTCTGATGTTCTCTCTCTCTCTCTCTGCTGTTATCTCTCTCTTTGCTGTTGTATCTGCTGTTCTCTCTCTCTGCTGTTCTCTGTCTCTCTGCTGTTCTTTTTGCTGTTCTCTCTCTCTGCTGTTCTCTCTCTCTGCTGTTCTTTCTGCTCTTCTCTCTGTGCTGTTCTCTTTTTCTGTTGTTCTCTTCCCTGTTCTCTCTCTGCTATTCTCTCTCTCTTTTGTTCTCTCTCTCTCTCTCTCTCTCTCTCTCTCTCTCTCTCTCTCTCTCTCTCTCTCTCTTTCTGCTGTTATCTCTCTGTTGTTCTCTCAGCTGCTATTTTGATGTTTGACACACAAGCCTCCAGTGCCTTTCTTTTTGTTCATTACTAATAGAAGTGTGCTGCCTTCCTCACTGGGTTGTTTATCCCAGCAGCTTGTTTAAATCAACATGCTGCAGTTTCAGCACAGAGAACACTGGGGAAGGCCAGCGGCTGCATCTCAAACCTTTTGGGATTTTAAACAGGAGAATTATACCTAGGGCACTTCCTCTGACTTAAGTCTTCCCCATGTGTTAAATACACTATCACAGATTCTGTGTCGAACAGCGGAGAGTTTCTAGAGAATTCTTTACTTTACAAAAACCCACTCTTTCATTTTGGTCATTTTGGTGGTATCCACTTCCTGTTAAGCACATCCTATTATTCCATGATTACACTAATTTCCTGAAGAATAAATTTAGTTCCATATTTTGCCTGAAGAGTTAGCTATCTCATTTTCATTCAAGGATCAACAAACATATAGACAGACAGATATACATACAGACAGACTGATAGAGACAGACAGATGCATAGAGTGAGACAGACTGATAGAGAGACAGACAGATGGATAGAGACAATCAGGCGGATAGAGAGACAGACAGACAGGGAAAGAGACAGCTAGACTGATAGAGAGACAGACAGATGGATAGAGAGAAACAGACTGGTAGAGAAACAGACAGACTGGTAAAGAGACAGACAGATGGATAGAGAGACAGACAGACTGATAGAGAGACAGACAGACTCGTAGAGAGACAGACAGACAGATAGATAGATAGATAGATAGATAGATAGATAGATAGATAGATAGATAGACAGAGAGACAGACAGACAGATAGAGAGACATGTCCTTATAGACATGGATTGAACTTAACCTTGTCTTATATTACATTGATCTGAGGATCTCTCTATGTCTTTCTCTCTCTCTCTCTCTCTCTCTCTCTCTCTCTCTCTCTCTCTCTCTCTCTCTCTCTCTCTTTCTCTCTTTCTGCTCCCCCCAGGCGTCTTCACTGTACGAGGAACTTTATCCACATGCACCTGTTTGTGTCCTTCATGTTGCGAGCGCTCAGCATCTTTGTTAAAGACGTTGTTCTGTATTCGGGAACAAACCTCGACGAGACTCAACGAATCACAGTCGAGGATCTGAAATCCATCACTGAGGCTCCGCCCACTGAGAAAACCAAGTTTGTACGTAGCTTCTTTTTTTTATACTAAAATCCTGATTGGATCACTGAGTGTTAAATCTGGAGTTTCTTCTTTAAATCTGTTTGAAGTTGGTAATGTTTTCTTTCTTTCTTTCTTTCTTTCTTTCTTTCTTTCTTTCTTTCTTTCTTTCTTTCTTTCTTTCTTTCTTTTTCCTTTTCCCCTTCTTTTCTGTTTATGCTGTGATGACTTTAGCTTTAGAAACTTTATTCCTTGAGTCATGTGTAAAGGGATAAATATCTTGTCATTAATAAAAATAAATAAATGCTCTGCCATTTTCTACAAAGTGCTCTGAGGGGCAGAAAGGGGTGGGGTGATGCTCCATTCCTAAAAGCTGGTGTACTTCATTGAATGGTTGAGGTTAAATTTACACTCAGCTCTCTCTGACCTTTTGTTCTGGACTGTACTGTTATAGCACGCTACCCTGGGGTGATGAAAGTTCATCTTAGATGGTGTGTGTGTGTGTGTGAGCAGCTGTGAAAGGAAATTAACATGTAAAATTAATCTACTGGATGAAGAGTAGAATTGTACAGAAGTCATTAAATACTCGTTGTTGGATTAGTTGCAGATAAAACTTATTTTATTTATTAATTTCCTCATTATTCTTGTTGTTGTTGAAGATCGGCTGTAAGATCACAGTCACGCTCTTCCTGTACTTCCTTGCAACAAATTATTACTGGATCCTGGTGGAAGGCCTTTACCTCCACAGCCTCATCTTCATGACCTTCTTCTCTGATAGGAAGTACCTCTGGGGCTTCACTGTCATTGGCTGGGGTAAGTAAAGGGGCGGAGCTGCATACACAGGAACTGTTCTGATTTGTTACCAGGGACATTTTCTTATATTTATGATATAGATTTAAAATGTAATGTAATATGTAATATATAAAATGTCTAGAATCTATCTTTATTTATTCTTTTCTTTCTTGCTCTCTTCATGTACTTTCTAAAAGACAGAGTGTGTTCTGTATTGTTGGTGATGACGCTTTAACACTCTGATCTTGCTGGCAATTAGTTCTTTCTATTAAAACATGACAAGATAAAAATATGAAATGTTTTACAAATGAAAAGGAGGGTAATTAGTGTAATTGCTCATGCCTCACCACCTTCCTGAGCGCTTTTATTAACCTGGGTATTCTGACTTACATTTCAATGGCTAATAATTGCGGGGGTACACTACAGGGGGTGGGGCTGGGGCTGCAGGCCGTATGGGCTGTAGGAGCTGTTCAAAGGCCATATCATGAGTCATGTTAACATGTGGATAATCTCTGACACATCTGACAGTGTGTGTATTATGGGATGTTTGTATCTGGACCTCACTGCGCCTGCATTGTACACACTGTGCGAAGTGTGTGTGTATGTGCACAGCGCATACAATGTGGATGCAGTGGAGTCGCCTCACATCAATGATTCCTCCTGACCACGATACACTGATAGATATCATAATGTTACACTCATCCCATGACACTCCCATCTCGTGTTGATACACTCACATCTCACACTGTTACACTCACATCTCACACTGTTACACTCACATCTTACACTGTTACACTCACATCTCACACTGTTACACTCACATCTGTTACACTCACATCTTACACTGTTACACTCACATCTCACACTGTTACACTCACATCTCACACTGATACACTCACATCTCACACTGTTACACTCACATCTGTTACACTCACATCTTACACTGTTACACTCACATCTGTTACACTCACATCTCACACTGTTACACTCACATCTCACACTGTTACACTCACATCTCACACTGTTACACTCACATCTTACACTGTTACACTCACATCTCACACTGTTACAATCACATCTGTTACACTCACATCTTACACTGTTACACTCACATCTCACACTGTTACACTCACATCTCACACTGTTACACTCACATCTGTTACACTCACATCTCACACTGTTACACTCACATCTTACACTGTTACACTCAAATCTTACTGTTACACTCACATCTCACACTGTTACACTCACATCTTACACTGTTACACTCACATCTCACACTGTTACACTCACATCTGTTACACTCACATCTTACACTGTTACACTCACATCTCACACTGTTACACTCACATCTCACACTGATACACTCACATCTCACACTGTTACACTCACATCTGTTACACTCACATCTTACACTGTTACACTCACATCTGTTACACTCACATCTCACACTGTTACACTCACATCTCACACTGTTACACTCACATCTTACACTGTTACACTCACATCTCAGACTGTTACAATCACATCTGTTACACTCACATCTTACACTGTTACACTCACATCTCACACTGTTACACTCACATCTCACACTGTTACACTCACATCTGTTACACTCACATCTCACACTGTTACACTCACATCTCACACTGTTACACTCACATCTGTTACACTCACATCTCACACTGTTACACTCACATCTGTTACACTCACATCTCACACTGTTACACTCACATCTCACACTGTTACACTCACATCTCACACTGTTACACTCACATCTGTTACACTCACATCTCACACTGTTACACTCACATCTCACACTGTTACACTCACATCTGTTACACTCACATCTCACACTGTTACACTCACATCTCACACTGATACACTCATATCTCACACTGTTACACTCACATCTGTTACACTCACATGTCACACTGTTACACTCACATCTCACACTGTTACACTCACATCTCACACTGTTACACTCACATCTGTTACACTCACATCTCATACTGTTACACTCACATCTGTTACACTCACACCTCACACTGTTACACTCACATCTCACACTGTTACACTCACATCTCACACTGTTACACTCACATCTCACACTGTTACACTCACATCTGTTACACTCACATCTCACACTGATACACTCACATCTCACACTGTTACACTCACATCTGTTACACTCACATCTCACACTGTTACACTCACATCTTACACTTACATCTCACACTGTTACACTCACATCTCACACTGTTACACTCACATCTCACACTGTACACTCACCTCCCGTTACACTCACATCTCAACTGTTACACTCACATCTCAACTGTTACCTCACATCTGTTACACTCACACCTCACACTGTTACACTCACATCTCACACTGTTACACTCACATCTCACACTGTTACACTCACATCCCGTTACACTCACATCTACACTGTTACACTCACATCTCACACTGTTACACTCACATCTCACACTGTTACACTCACATCTCACACTGTTACACTCACATCTGTTACACTCACATCTCACACTGTTACACTCACATCTCACACTGTTACACTCACATCTTACACTGTTACACTCACATCTTACACTCACACTCACACTGTTACACTCACATCTCACACTGTTACACTCAACATCTCACATTGTTACACTCACATCTCACACTGTTACACTCACATCTTACACTGTTACACTCACATCTCACACTGTTACACTCACATCTACCTGTTACACTCACATCTCACACTGTTACACTCACATCTCACACTGTTACACTCACATCTCACACTGTTACACTCACATCTCACACTGTTACACTCACATCTGTTACACTCACATCTCACACTGATACACTCACATCTCACATGTTACACTCACACTCCCCGTTACACTCACATCTCACACTGTTACACTCACATCTCACACTGTTACACTCACATCTCACACTGTTACACTCACATCTCACACTGTTACACTCACATCTGTTACACTCACATCTCACACTGTTACACTCACATCTCACACTGTTACACTCACATCTCACACTGTTACACTCACATCTGTTACACTCACATTCACACTGTTACACTCACATCTCACACTTTTACACTCACATCTCACCCTGTTACACTCACATCTCACACTGTTACACTCACATCTCACACTGTTACACTCACATCTCACACTGTTACACTCACATCTCACGCTGTTACACTCACATCTCACACTGTTACTCTCACATCTCACGCTGTTACACTCACATCTCACACTGTTCACACACACTGTGCGAAGTGTGTGTGTATGTGCACAGCGCATACAATGTGGATGCAGTGGAGTCGCCTCACATCAATGATTCATCCTGACCATGATACACTGATAGATATCATAATGTTACACTCATCCCATGACACTCCCATCTCGTGTTGATACACTCACATCTCACACTGTTACACTCACATCTCACCCTGTTACACTCACATCTCACACTGTTACACTCACATCTTACACTGTTACACTCACATCTCACACTGTTACACTTACATCTCACACTGTTACACTCACATCTCACACTGATACACTCACATCTGTTACACTGATACACACATCTCACACTGTTACACTCACCTCTGTTACACTCACATCTCACACTGATACACTCACATCTCACACTGATACACTCACACCTGTTACACTCACATCTCACACTGATACACTCATATCTCACACTGATACACTCACATCTGTTACACTCACATCTCACACTGTTACACTCACATCTCACACTGTTACTCTCACATCTCACACTGTTACACTCACATCTCACACTGTTACACTCACATCTCACACTGTTACACTCACATCTCACACTGTTACACTCACATCTCATACTGTTACCCTCACCTCTGTTACACTCACATCTCACACTGATACACTCACATCTCACGCTGTTACACTCACATCTCATGCTGTTACACTCACATCTCACACTGTTACACTCACATCTCACACTGATACACTCACATCTGTTACACTCACATCTCACACTGATACACTCACATCTCACACTGTTACACTCACATCTTACACTGTTACACTCACATCTCACACTGTTACACTCACATCTCACACTGATACACTCACATCTGTTACACTGATACACTCACATCTCACACTGTTACACTCACATCTCACACTGATACACTCACATCTCACACTGTTACACTCACATCTCACACTGTTACCCTCACCTCTGTTACACTCACATCTCACACTGATACACACACATCTCACGCTGTTACCCTCACCTCTGTTACACTCACATCTCACACTGATACACACACATCTCACACTGTTACACTCACATCTCACACTGTTACCCTCACCTCTGTTACACTCACATCTCACACTGATACACACACATCTGTTACACTCACATCTCACACTGTTACACTCACATCTCACACTGTTACTCTCACATCTCACACTGTTACACTCACATCTCACACTGTTACACTCACATCTCACACTGTTACACTCACATCTCACACTGATACACTCACATCTCACACTGTTACACTCACATCTCACACTGTTACCCTCACCTCTGTTACACTCACATCTCACACTGATACACTCACATCTCACGCTGTTACACTCACATCTCACGCTGTTACACTCACATCTCACACTGTTACACTCACATCTCACACTGATACACTCACATCTGTTACACTCACATCTCACACTGATACACTCACATCTCACGCTGTTACACTCACATCTTACACTGTTACACTCACATCTCACACTGTTACACTCACATCTCACACTGATACACTCACATCTGTTACACTGATACACTCACATCTCACACTGTTACACTCACATCTCACACTGTTACCCTCACCTCTGTTACACTCACATCTTACACTGTTACACTCACATCTCACACTGATACACTCACATCTCACGCTGTTACACACACATCTCACGCTGTTACACTCACATCTCACGCTGTTACACTCACATCTCACACTGTTACACTCACATCTCACACTGTTACACTCACATCTCACGCTGTTACACTCACATCTCACACTGTTACTCTCACATCTCACACTGTTACACTCACATCTCACACTGATGCACATTAATTAAACAAATTTGAATTTGTTTAAATTTGTTAAATTTTATTAAACTCTTCTTTTTTCTTCTCCTCTGCATTTTTTTATGCAGTATTGTTCATAACGTTTTTGGCCTTTTTTTGTTTATTATCCAGTTTTTATTGCTATGGCTGATTGACTCTCACTCTGTCGTCTTGCAGGCGTCCCTGCGATGTTCGTCACCATTTGGGCGAGTGTTCGAGCCACACTCGCTGACACAGAGTGAGTAAAACACACACACACACAAACACAAACACACACTATTTGCTGCTAGAAATAATGAGTATAGTCTGTCAATCACAGTAGCGTTGAGGTGATGACCTGTGTGTTGAGGATGAATAGATTGGCTGACAAGTGTGTGTGTGTGTGTGTGTGTGTGTGTGTGTGTGTGTGTGTGTGTGTGTGTGTGATGCAGATGCTGGGACCTGAGTGCTGGAAATCTGAAATGGATTGTGCAGATCCCCATTCTGACAGCCATCGCGGTGAGGTTTTTTTTACTTACACACACACACACACACACACACACACACACACGGTTTTTAATCAACACCTTCCGACCAATCAGAATGCAGGATTCAGGGTGGTGTATTATTACTGTTACTGCAGAACTGTGACATTTCACCACAAGCAGATGTGATGAATTTATAACGACATTTAACTGAATAATTCATCAGCCTCCATTGTTTTTTATTTTAAAGATTAATTTCCTGCTCTTCTTGAACATCATCCGAGTTTTGGCTACAAAGCTGAGAGAAAGTAATGCGGGCCGCTGTGACAGCAGACAGCAGTACAGGTGAGCGAGAAGATATTCCACTCTTCCACTCGTTAAATAATCACCTGCTTTCAGTACTAGCTCTGATATACAATTTCACTGACCTGCTGATCTTTCTGTCTCTCTTTACATTCATTTATTGTTGCTGTTTCCTTCATTTTTTTGAGAAGATAATTTTTTAAAATGCATCTAATAAATAATTTTAAACATTAGATCCATAGATAAGTAAAAATGTTTAGAATTATTTACTAAATTAACTTCATATTTTTATTCTTTAATAAACATTACAAGTTTTTTAATTGTTTCACTTTATTTTTCTATTGATTGTGCCATCAGTTTATTTTTAAATGAGGTATAAAAAATTTGTAATAAATTATCTAAATTTGAATTTCAATATTAACATAGTGCTGAATAAATTCTGATTTTAATTATTTTCTGTTTCTGGCCTTTTAATTTTTTAATATGAAGTTTCTATGCTAGTTTTTTTTTTAAATAATTTTTTGTTTTTTAATTATTTTAACAAGTAGCAATGACAATTACACAATTTTGATTTCACAGAATTAGTTGATTTATGTGCAGCTCATTTATTAAATGTTATTTATTTGAGTTTTCTAAGCAATTTTATAACATTAGGTAATAATATATTTGTTTGAAATGAATATTTTTTTTACTTACATTTCAATATTAACATAGTGATGAGTAAATTCTGCTTTTTGCTTTGGCCTTGTGTTATATAAATTTTATCTTTTTAGATTTTATATAAATTTTATATACATTTATATTTGTGTTGTATAAATGATCAAAATATTGATTTTTTTTTTGCCTTAAGTTTTTAAGTTAAATTTTAAATTTGTCTAATTTAAATAATAAATTTTAAATTTAAATTAATTAATTGCTTTTTTTTTTATTTAATTTAATAATTTTTTTTATTTATTTGTGGCCATGCCATGATGAAGATAATGATGTAGATAATGATGAAAATAACGATGAGGATGGTTGTTGTTGTTGTTGTTGTTGTTTGTGTTCAGGAAGCTGCTGAAGTCCACGCTGGTGCTGATGCCACTGTTCGGTGTTCACTACATCGTGTTCATGGCGATGCCGTACACCGAGGTGTCTGGAGTCCCCTGGCAGATTCAGATGCACTGCGAGATGCTCATTAACTCCTTCCAGGTATCGATTGTTTTATGTAAAAGACCCTTTTATCCCATTTAGCCTCAAGAAGGACCACACACACACACACGTGTGTCCAGTTATGTTGCCTAGCAACGAGGACAAGAGGTTAAAATGAAGATTCATTTGTAATCCAAATCCAAGCTAATTATCCAAGACGTGCTCGCTGCTTTGTCTCAGTCCAGATCAAACAAATAGCCTCCAGATTAGCGGCATGCGTGTCGACATGACCACAACCTCCCCCCGGAGGACATTTTATAAAAAATGCAACAGAAATCATTAGATTTTACATAACATTTCACTGTGTTGGAAAAAGTGTTGAATTTTTCAGGTAGAATTTTTTTTTCACTTAATAATTAAGTGATAATCCTCTTTCAGCGACAATACACTTCTTTTATTTTATTTTATTACTTTAAAAATGTAACAATTTTTTAGTTTTTCCTCTACTGTATTTTTCTTCTTTTGTTCTTTTTAAGCCCCTCCCCTTTATTTTTTATTCTCCAAAAGAGTTCTTTTTACCTTTAGCTGTTCTATTATGTTTTTTTTTTTTTTTTGGTGGAATTTTAATTTGTGTTTTATTAAGTTGCATAAAATATTTATATATATATATATATATATATATATATATATATATATATATATATATATATATATATATATATATATATATATAATATATTTTATAATATTTTTGTGTTTTTTTGTTCTTATTTCTTTCTCCTTTAGAAATGGCTTTAATGGTCTATAAACTTTATATATCGACACTGATATCCCGTGTAAAATGTTATCTACATTTATTTTTGTTCTCCTCTTAATTTTTTTACCGAAACTGTGCATAAAAATGTAATTGTATGTTTTGTTAAGTCTTTACTGTCCTCCAGAGAGGAGGAGAGAGGATTTATTTAAGAAAAAAATCTTTTTTCCAGCACACTGTGGTCTATTAGCAATGTAGAATGAAAGTTAAACTCCGCCCCCTTATTAATTCAGAGACGTGTTTTTTCTCATTGCAGGGTTTCTTTGTTGCGATTATTTACTGCTTCTGTAACGGAGAGGTAAGATCACTTCCTTTACCTCCTTCACCTCTTTCAATTCCTTCACCTCTTTCATTTACCATATCTCCTTCACTTTCCCTCCTTTAGCTCTTTTACCTCCTTTACCTCCTTTACTTCCTTCACCTCCTTCACTTCCATCAAACATCAGCAGACATGTTTTTACTTTTCAGAGCATTAACATGTCTCTTGTTATTCTATTTATTCAGTCATTTATTTATTCATTTATTTATTTTCAATGTAAGATATTAGTTATAAAAAGATGAAAAAAGTATGCTAATTAAATATAAATATTTTCACTGTATTAATATAAATATATTAAAATAGTCTTCAAAAATAAATAAATATTTATTACTAATAAATGAAATTAGATTTATATGATAATATTATGACAATACAAAAAAAAAAACAAATCAATAATTAAAGAAATTCGGTAATTCAATGACGGCCCTCAATAAGAAGCTACAGAATTATCTTTATGTTTGGATCTTGACAATGCTAATCCTGGCTAGCTAATTAGCAAGGTAGCTGTGCTAGCCAGTGTGATCTGCTCTGAAACAAACACACAGCTACAGGTGTTTATTAGCAAATAAATCAGCAGCTGCATTCACTTGTTACTGATGTGTTTTTGTATCCTTTCTTTCCTTCTTTTTCTTTCTTTTGTTCTTTCTTTCTTTCTTGATAAAGTGTTTTTGTGGTGTCCAGGTGGAGATAATGTTAACGCAAGTGTTTTTTGGTGTCCAGGTCCAGGCAGAGATTAAGAAGTCGTGGAGTCGGAGGACACTGGCATTGGACTTTAAGCGTAAAGCACGCAGCGGTAGCAGCACGTACAGCTACGGCCCGATGGTTTCTCACACCAGCGTGACTAACGTGACGTTGCGGCAGCGTGATGTCAGCATGCGGCTCACACCTGCTAATGCTAATGTTAGCACCAATGGACACCGGAACCTTCCGGGCTACGTAAAGAACGGCTCGGTGTCGGACCAATCCATCCCCTCGTCTGCTCAGGAACTCCACATGCAGGAGGATGAACCATCCAAGACGGCCACGGACGAAAAGCCGGCCCCTTTGGTCGAGGAAGAGCGGGAAACGGTCATGTGACCTGTTGGAACTTTACACAGCACCTCAGGATCTGCTCTCGGAGGAGTTCGCTAGCGTTGCTAAATAAGCTAACAGCCTAGCGTTTACAGGCTAATGAAGGAGCTCTGGAGCAGCAACAGAGTTCAGAGGACGATGTTTACGCTGCTGTCAGATATTTAAGGTGTAAAATATTGTATAAATGTTGTGTATAGTGAAAGGTGTGATTTTGTGGTGTATATCTTTTTATCAAAAGCAAAATCAGGTTTCTTCTTTAATACTCTTTAGTTGCGTATTTTACAGAAAAATGCTCTTTTTGTCATAGCTGAAACTTTTTGAGGGTGTTACGACCTTTTGTAATTTTTAAAGTAAAAATTCAGGTTGGTGTGGATTTGTTCTCTGAAAGTTTCAGACAGAAATCGTTACTTAGACTCACACCATAAAAAAACTCCAGTTTATTTTTTTAAGGAAAACAAATTTCTGAAGAAAGAAACATGACTTTCTCCTTCCTGGAATCTTCCATGTTTGTGCTTTAGCCGCTAGCACGTGTGTGTTGCATAATTTCCTCTCTAGTGTAAAATATTTGCTAGATTTATTTGGGAGTAAAATTGAAGTACATTCCTGCCATAACCTCACGTCCTCTCAAGGATTTTTTTCTGTCAGAAATCTTTTTAAAAGCATTCCACATTCTTTACATTTAAAAAGAAAAAGCTAACAGGAAGAAACAAGCTGCAGCTAAACAACTTAATTTATAACTTTAATAAGCCATGCTAATTCAAATTGTTGCTAATTTTTCTCACACAGCTGGCTAACGTAGCTAACTCTCTATTCCACTAACAGTAGTTAGCATTTAGCTAGTTGAGTTTGATTTAGCAAAGGAACTAGATTGAAAATTAATGAATTCAATTTCTTTTTTGTGTGTATTATGTGTTTATTAGCTGAATTCACGTCCAGTGTTTTGTTTAAAGTTTGGCCTCAGAAGATTAAACTTCATCTCAAAACAACATGAGGTCTATTTATTTATTAGATTTTTTTATTTTAAATATTTTTTTGTAAAAGTGTAAAATGCGTAAATCCACTCAGTGTGTATAAGTGTGTCAGGTTTTTATTCGTGTAGGTCAAAATGTTTACAAAAAGAAATTAAACATAAAACAGAAAGATGATTGTGTTGTGAGCGAAAAGTGCAGCCTTCATGCTAATGTTTCTGGAATGTTATGGTATCTGGGACGAGATCTTCTTTTACTGCGATATGTTAACGACTTATTAAAGCAACATTTATACAAATCAAAGATAATGCTCAAGCTAAACATCATCCTTAGCTAGTAATCTGAGCATGTTAGCTAACGGCTGAAAATTTGTAAAGACACAAATATCTGGCAAACCAGCTAACTGAGCATGTTAGATGTACCTGAAACTCTGTACCTGAAAGACATTTATATTGATGTAGCAACAAAAAAAATGTATTCACTGAAGAGATTTTCACTTTTAATAACAGTTGTTCGATCACAATGTAATATTATGAAAATTTTATATAAATTGTTTTAAAGAATTTCAATGAGGAATCAAATATTAGCATTGTTGCTTTAAAAAGTTGTTACTGTGTGTTTTTTTAACCTATAATTTGTTTTTGAGAAAATGTCATTAATGTTGAAAAGTAAAGTATTTTTTTTATTCCTTTTTTTCTGTTTTTTTTTTTTTTTTTAAAGTAAAACATTCCTCTGGTGCTTTTATTTTGTAAATATTTGTGTTTTATTTCCCCATTCTGTCTCAATTCTTTTACTGAAGTAAAAGCTAAATTGTTTCTTACAGCAAAATGAATTCTAAAAAATATCACTTAAGTATTAGCACCTTACGTGTTTCAATACGTGTAAATGTTCATATATATATATACTGTGTGTGTGTGTGTGTGTGTGTGTGTGCTGTACCTGTAAACACTGTAAATTTTCAGATGACTCTGGTATTGTGTTATTTAGTGTTGAATTTATTGTGAAACAGAAATAAATAATAAGACATAAATGATGCGATTTATTGTGGATGACTTTATCTAAAAAAAAAAAAAACCTGAAATGTTTAGCTAAAATAACTAACTAGCTAGCCAGTCCAGTGTATCTGTAGTTGATTTATTTATAGGGATTTTATAAGATTTGGATAATAAAAAGATTTGGATTATAAAATTAAAAATTAAATGTAATCTAAAACTCTGAAGCTAGCTGGATATGTTAGCTTCATTTCCACATCTTAATACTAATGTACTAGCTAGCTAACTTAGCATGTTATCTAGCTTAGGACTTATTTTTTATTTTCTTATTAATTCAATGAATGCCTGTGGAAAACAAGCTGACTAGCATAACTAGCCAGCCTTCTAAATTCAAGCTCATGTTCAGAATCAATCATCATCCAGCCGTCATCAGCGTCGTGATTCTGATTCAACCTGAAAAAGAGCGCCTGCTTCTGTAGGAGTTTCTTCCTTATTTCATCCGACTGCTGAAGCATCTAGAGGATCTGACTGTGAATGGATCAGGAGAGAGCTACAGAAGAACTTGCCGAGCATTAGATCTGTCCTGTGAAAATCATCATCAGCAAGTGAAGAAACTGGTGATCAACAAGAACAGGATGTCCCTCCAACGCGACTGAAGGTCCAGAAGAAAAGGTATCTGAGAGACCTACAGCACCATGTTAGCAGCTGCAGGAACATCTAGAAAGTTCTGGTCACTTTCTGAACCTCCTGTTCTTCACAAGTCTGACTGTAGGAGGGGAAGATGGAAAATCTTTCTCAAAAATCTGATCCCCCAGAGAGCAGCATCCCCGTGGTGAAGCACGGTTATGGCAGCATGATGCTGTGGAGCTGGAGATCTAGTCAGGTTCATGGATATGACCTGGAGGAGGCTGTGTTCAGGAGCTCTCCTCACTAGCGCATACATTTGGAGGTATCTGTTCTACTGTATGACTCCAAAATAAACACAGTCTTTTCTCAGCAGGTTTTCAGGAAGCATTTATTTTTGTAATATATTTACAAATTTACAATAAAATACAAAAACTTTAAAACAATGATTTTTTTTAGAAAAAAAAATTAAATAAATGCACTAGAAAAATATTTAGCACAATCACTTCTTTGCAGATTTTTTGGCCCCACCCCCCTTTTCACCTTTCCCCTCCTCCGATTCTCCTTTTTTCTCCTCTCCTTTGCCTTCCTTCGCCGCCTTCTTTCCTTCTTTCTCCTTCTTCTTTTCTCCTTCCACTTTCTCCGACACCGTGTTCACTTCCACCTTCGCCGCTGCGGAGAGAGAGAGAGAGAGAGGAGAGAGAGAGAGAGAGAGAGAGGAGAGAGAGGAGAGAGGAGAGAGAGACAGACAGACAGACAGACAGACAGACAGAAAGAAAGAGAAACAGAGAGATAAAGACACACACCATGAACATACACCATATGGAATATATCCAGACACTTACCTGTCAGTTTTGTTTTTGCTTACTTGTTATTATTCTTTTGTTTGTCTTCCCCCTCACCATTGTTTTTGTTGTTAAATATATATACGTTTACGCATAAATGCACATATATATCTCACTATATAACTTTGCTTTAGAAACAATATAACTTTACATTCATGCCAATAAAGCACTAGTGAAGTGAGAGAGAGACTGGTAGAGAGAGGGAGGTAGAGAGAGAGGGTAGAGAGAGGGAGGTAGAGAGAGGGGGAGAGAGAGGGAGGTTGAGAGAGGGGGTAGAGAGTGGGAGGTAGAAAAAGGGGGTAGAGAGAGGGGGAGAGAGAGAGGGGGGGAGAAAAAGGGGGTAGAGAGGGGGGGTAGAGAGGGGGGGCAGAGAGAGGGGGGAGAGAGAGGGAGGTTGAAAGAGGGGGTAGAGAGAGGGGGGTTGAGAGAGGGGGTAGAGAGAGGGAGGTAGAAAAAGGGGGTAGAGAGAGGGGGCGGGGGGGAGAAGGGGAGAGAGAGGGAGGTTGAGAGAGGGAGGTTGAGAGAGGGGGTAGAGAGAGGGGGGGAGAGAGAGGGGGAGAGAGGGAATATCAAGAGGATGGTAGAGAGGTGGGAAGAGAGAGGGAATATCGAGAGGGCAGTAGAGAGAGGGAGGTAGAGGGAGGTAGAGAGAGGGGGAAAAGAGGGGGTAGAGAGATGGGGGAGAAAGGGGGTAGAAAAACGGGGTAGAGAGAGGAGGTAGAGAGAGTGGGTAGAGAGAGCGAGGTAGAGAGAGGGGGAAGAGAGGGGAATATCGAGAGGGAGGTAGAGAGAGGGGGAAGAGAGAGGGGCTAAAAAGAGGGAATATCGAGAGGGCGGTAGAGAGAAGTGGTAGAGAGAGGGAGGTAAAGAAAGGGAGGTAGAGAGAGGGGGGAGAGAGAGGTAGAGAGAGGGAGGGAGAGAGAGGGGGTAGAGAGCGGGAATATTGAGAGGGCGGTAGAGAGAAGTGGTAGAGAGAAGCGGTAGAGAGAGGGGGGTAGAGAAAGGGAATATCGTGAGGGGGTAGAGAGAGGGGGGGAGAGAGAGAGGTAGAGAGGGGGGTAGAGAGAGGGAGGTAGTAAAAAAGGTTTGAGAGAGGGGGGGAGAAAGAAAAGGGGGAGCGAGGGAGGTTGAGAGAGAGGGTAGAGAGAGGGAGGTAGAAAAAGGGGTTAGAGAGAGGGGGCAGAGAGAGGGGGGGAGAGAGGGAGGTTGAGAGAGGGGGTAGAGAGAGGGAGGTAGAAAAAGGGGGTAGAGAGAGGGGGTAGAGAGAGGGGGGGAGAGAGAGGGGGGAGAGAGCAGGGGAGAGAGAGGGAGGTTGAGAGAGGGGGGAGAGAGAGGGGGGTAGAAAAAGGGGGTAGGGGGGCAGAGAGAGGGGGAGAGCAAGGGAGGTTGAGAGAGGGGGTAGAGAGAGGGAGGTAGAAAAAGGGGGTAGGGGGGCAGAGAGAGGGGGAGAGCGAGGGAGGTTGAGAGAGGGGGTAGAGAGAGGGAGGTAGAAAAAGGGGGTAGAGAGGGGGGCAGAGAGAGGGGGGAGAGAGAGGGGGGGAGAGAGAGGGGGAGAGAGAGGAGGGGGGGAGAGAGGAGGGGAGAGAGAGGGGGAGAGAGAGGAGGGGAGAGAGAGGAGGGGAGAGAGAGGGGGAGAGAGGGAATATCAAGAGGATGGTAGAGAGAGGGAATATCGAGAGGGCAGTAGAGAGAGGGATAGAGAGAGGGAGGTAGAGAGAGGGAGGTAGAGATAGGGAATATCGTGAGGGAGGTAACAAGAGGGAGGTAGAGAGAGGGGGTAGAGAGAGGGGGTAGAGAGAGGGAGGTAGTAAAAGGGGTTAGAGAGAGGGGTGAGAGAGAGGGAATATCGAGAGGGCGGTTGAGAGAGGGGTAGAGAGAGGGAGGTAGAGAGAGGGGGAAGAGAGAGGAGGGGAGAAAGAGGAGGGGAGAGAGAGAGGGGGAGAGAGGGAATATCAAGAGGATGGTAGAGAGAGGGAATATCGAGAGGGCAGTAGAGAGAGGGATAGAGAGAGGGAGGTAGAGAGAGGGAGGTAGAGATAGGGAATATCGTGAGGGAGGTAGCAAGAGGGAGGTAGAGAGAGGGGGTAGAGAGAGGAGGTAGAGAGAGGGGGTAGAGAGAGGGGGTAGAGAGAGGGAGGTAATAAAAGGGGTTAGAGAGAGGGGTGAGAGAGAGGGAATATCGAGAGGGCGGTTGAGAGAGGGGTAGAGAGAGGGGGGTAGAGAGAGGGAGGTAGAGAGAGGGGGAAGAGAGAAGGAGGTAGAGAAGGGGTAGAGAGAGGGAGGTAGAGAGAGGGGATACAGAGAGGGGCTAGAGAGACTGGGTAGAGAGAGGCAGGTAGAGAGTGGAGGTAGAGAGAGGAGGTAGAGAGAGGGGCTAGAGAGAGGGAGGTATAGAGAGAGTAGGTAGAGACAGGGGGTAGAGAGAGGGAGGTAGAGAGAGGGAATATTGAGAGGGCGATAGAGAGAGGGGTAGAGAGAGGGAATATCGAGAGGGCGCTAGAGGTAGGAGGACAAGAGAGGGATTAAATGAAGTCAGTGGTCAGAGTCTCTGTGTTTGTAGTGCTGAAATCATCTGAGTGTGAAGTGACTGATGATGAGGAGAGACACTCTTCATCACCTGCAGCTCTGTTATATAACCAACACTCACATCACCCTACAGCATGTCTCCGGGACACTACAGAGAGTGTGTGTGTGTGAGAGTGAGAGAGAGAGAGAGAGAGACCGAGTGTGTGTGTGTGTGAGACAGAGACAGAGAGAGTGTCTGTATATCTGTCAGAGAGAGTGTGTGTGTGTGTGTGTGTGTGTGTGTGTGTGTGTTTAGTGTATGTGTGTGTGTTTAGTTGGACAGGTGTTTACCTTCTCTATACGTAACACTAATTTAGATATTAATGACATCACTCTGCTGTTACTGCTCGCTCGCTCGCTCTCTCTCTCTCTCTCTCTCTCTCTCCCCCCCATGCTGGGAGTGTTTGGGTGTGTGTGATGCTAAAAGGTTTTGTTTCTTTTCTTTAAATAAAACTTAAAGGTTAGTTTGTCATGAGTGAGTTTGGTGGTGTGGGATTCCTCCGTTCATTCACAATGATAAACTACAACGGTGGCTCAGAAAGTTTGCTAGACAGCAGGTATTTATAATCATAAATGAGCAAAATCTGGACATGTCTTTTAGGGTGTTTCATGAGGGCAGAATGTACATGGTTTATGCAAATACCAGAAATATGAAGTGTGGTGATGTGAGTCATAAATGATTAGCATGTCCACACAAAACTCAGACCAATGAGGAGACAGCTACTCAGAGTTCTGAAGGAGAAGTGATCGAGTCTGAAACAGTCTGTAGAGTCAGAACAGGACAGTGAAAAAAAATGATGAAGGGACTGAAGAAAGAAAAACAGTGAGACTGCTGTAGATTGGAATAATAAAAAAATAATGATGCAGAGAGGATAATCTAGCCATGGGGGTCACAGTCCAGTGACTTCTGTGCCGGTCCCAAGCCCGGATAAAAAAGAGAGGGTTGCGTCAGGAAGGGCATCCGGCGTAAAACATTGCCAAATTTCATCATGCGAATCGTCAGTACAAATTTCATAACGGATCGGTCGAGGCCCGGGTTAACAACGACCGCCATCGGCGCGGTTGACCTACAGGGCGCCCGTGGAAATTGGGCTACTGTTGGTTGAAGAAGTAGAGGAGGGGGGGAGAGTGCGCAGACAGAGAGAGAAGAGGAAAGGTAAGAGTGTAGGACTGAGAATAGGAA
This sequence comes from Hemibagrus guttatus, assembly GCA_033459395.1. Lineage (NCBI taxonomy): Eukaryota > Metazoa > Chordata > Actinopteri > Siluriformes > Bagridae > Hemibagrus > Hemibagrus guttatus. The sequence continues at coordinate 8,096,932 of JAUCMX010000005.1, read as the reverse complement.
CTCTGAATGTTGGTACTATGACAGGGAAAGGTAGAGAGCTGGCTGATATGATGGAGAGAAGGAAGGTGGATATACTGTGTGTACAGGAGACCAGGTGGAAGGGTAGCAAGGCTCGTAGTATAGGAGCAGGATTCAAGCTGTTTTTTTTATGGTGTGGATAGTAAGAGAAATGGGGTAGGTGTGGTCCTGAAGGAGGAGTTTGTGAGGAATGTCCTGGAGGTGAAGAGAGTGTCAGACAGGGTGATGAGTCTGAAGTTAGAGATTGAAGGGGTGATGTTGAATGTTGTTAGTGGTTATGCCCCACAGGTAGGTTGTGAGTTAGAGGAGAAAGAGAGATTCTGGAGTGAATTAGATGAGGTGATGGAGAGTATTCCCACGGGTGAGAGAGTGGTGATAGGAGCGGATTTTAATGGACATGTTGGTGAGGGGAACACAGGTGATGAGGAGGTGATGGGCAAGTTTGGAGTTAAGGAAAGGAACCTTGAAGGACAGATGGTAGTGGACTTTGCTAAGAGGATGGACATGGCTGTGGTTAACACTTATTTTCAGAAGAGGGAGGAGCATAGAGTGACTTACAAGAGTGGAGGTAGGAGAACACAGGTAGACTACATCCTATGTAGAAGAGGCAATCTGAAAGAGATTAGTGACTGTAAAGTGGTAGTGGGAGAGAGTGTAGCCAGACAGCATAGGATGGTGGTGTGTAGGATGACTTTGTTGGTCTGTAAGACGAAGAGGTCAGAGATAGAGAAGAAAACCAAGTGGTGGAAGCTGAAAAAGGAGGAATGTTGTGAGGAATTTAGACAGAAGTTGAGGCAGGCTCTGGGTGGTCAGGTAGTGCTGCCAGATGACTGGGAAACTACAGCAGAAGTAATCAGGGAGACAGGGAGAAAGGTGCTGGGTGTGTCATCTGGAAGGAGGAAAGAAGATAAGGAGACTTGGTGGTGGAATGAGGAAGTTCAGGATAGTATCCAGAGGAAGAGGTTAGCCAAGAAGAAGTGGGACATGGACAGGACTGAAGAGAATAGACAGGAATACAAGGAGTTACAGCACAGAGTGAAGAGGGAGGTGTCTAAGGCCAAGCAGAAGGCATATGAGGAGTTGTACACTAGGTTAGACACTAGAGAAGGAGAGAAGGACTTGTACAGGTTAGCTAGGCAGAGGGATCGAGATGGGAAGGATGTGCAGCAAGTTAGGGTTATTAAGGATAGAGATGGAAGGGTGCTCACAGGTGAGGAGAGTGTACAGAGGAGATGGAAGGAGTACTTTGAGGAGCTGATGAATGAGGAAAATGAGAGGGAAAAAAGAGTAGAAGGGGTGAACTCTGTGGAACAGAAAGTAGATAAGATTAGAAAGGATGAAGTCAGGAAGGCTTTGAAGAGGATGAAAAGTGGGAAGGCAGTTGGTCCTGACGACATCCTGGTGGAGGTCTGGAAGTGTCTGGGAGAGGCAGCAGTGGAATTTTTAACTAGTTTGTTCAACAGGGTTTTAGAGAGTGAGAGGATGCCTGAGGAATGGAGAAGAAGTGTGTTAGTGCCGATCTTTAAGAATAAGGGTGACGTGCAGAGTTGCAGCAACTATAGGGGGATAAAGTTGATGAGCCATACAATAAGGCTATGGGAAAGAGTAGTGGAAGCTAGGTTAAGGAAGGTAGTGGAAATTTGTGAGCAGCAGTATGGCTTCATGCCCAGAAAGAGCACAACGGATGCAATTTTTGCTCTGAGAATTTTGATGGAGAAGTATAGAGATGGTCAGAGGGAGTTGCACTGTGTGTTTGTAGACTTGGAGAAAGCGTATGACAGGGTGCCAAGAGAAGAGCTGTGGTACTGTATGAGGAAGTCAGGAGTAGCAGAGAAGTATGTCAGAGTGGTGCAGGACATGTATGAGAGGAGCAGGACAGTGGTGAGGTGTGCTGTAGGTCAGACAGAGGAGTTCAAAGTGGAGGTGGGACTGCATCAGGGATCGGCTCTGAGCCCCTTCCTGTTTGCTATAGTGATGGACCAGTTGTCAGAGGAGGTCAGACAGGAGTCTCCTTGGACAATGATGTTTGCAGATGACTTTGTGATCTGTAGTGAGAGCAGGGAGCAGGTGGAGGAAAACCTGGAGAGGTGGAGGTTTGCGCTGGAGAGAAGAGGAATGAAAGTCAGTCGTAGTAAAACTGAGTACATGTGTGTGAATGAAAGGGAGGGAAGTGGAACAGTAAGGTTACAGGGTGAAGAGGTGAAGAAGGTACAGGAGTTTAAGTACTTGGGGTCAACAGTCCAGAGTAATGGAGAGTGTGGGAAAGAGGTAAAGAAGCGAGTGCAGGCAGGTTGGAATGGGTGGAGAAAGGTGTGGGGAGTTCTGTGTGATAGGAAAATATCAGCGAGAATCAAGGGGAAGGTGTACAGGACAGTGGTGAGACCGGCCATGCTGTATGGTTTAGAGACAGTGTCACTGAGGAAGAGACAGGAGTCAGAGCTAGAGGTAGGAGAGCTGAAGATGTTGAGGTTCTCTTTGGGAGTGACAAGGTTGGACAGGATTAGGAACGAGTACATCAGAGGGACAGCTCATGTTGGACGTTTGGGGGACAAAGTTAGGGAGACCAGATTAAGATGGTTTGGACATGTTCAGAGGAGGGAGAGTGAGTATATTGGTAGGAGAATGTTGGACATGGAGCTGCCAGGCAGGAGGCAAAGAGGAAGGCCAAAGAGGAGGTATATGGATGTAATTAATGAGGATATGAAGCTAGTGGGTGCAAGTGTTGAGGATGCAGAAGATAGGGATAGGTGGAGAGAGATGATTCGCTGTGGCGACCCCTGAAGGGAAAAGCCGAAAGAAGAAGAATCATGCAGAGAGGATGGAGGACGATACACTCGCTAAAATGTAGGATCACAGGTACTGGTTGAAATTAACAATAAATTAAAAATGAACGTACTCTATAGATTAAATTAAAGATAAACGTACTCTATAGATGAAATTAAAGATAAACCTACTCTATAGATAAACCTAAAGATAAATGTACTCTATAGATGAAATTAAAGATAAACCTACTCTATAGATTAAATTAAAGATAAATGTACTCTATAGATGAAATTAAAGATAAATGTACTCTATAGATGAAATTAGAGATAAATGTACTCTATAGATGAAATTAGAGATAAATGTACTCTATAGATGAAATTAGAGATAAATGTACTCTATAGATGAAATTAAAGATAAACCTACTCTATAGATGAAATTAGAGATAAATGTACTCTATAGATGAAATTAGAGATAAATGTACTCTATAGATGAAATTAATGATAAACCTACTCTATAGATGAAATTAGAGATAAATGTATTCTATAGATGAAATTAGAGATAAATGTACTCTATAGATGAAATTAAAGATGAACCTACTCTATAGATGAAATTAGAGATAAATGTACTCTATAGATGAAATTAAAGATAAATGTACTCTATAGATGAAATTAATGATAAACCTACTCTATAGATGAAATTAAAGATAAATGTACTCTATAGATGAAATTAAAGATAAATGTACTCTATAGATGAAATTAAAGATAAATGTACTCTATAGATGAAATTAAAGATAAACCTACTCTATAGATGAAATTAAAGATAAATGTACTCTATAGATGAAATTAGAGATAAATGTACTCTATAGATGAAATTAAGATAAAGTACTCTATAGATGAAATTAGAGATAAATGTACTCTATAGATGAAATTAAAGATAAATGTACTCTATAGATGAAATTAAAGATAAATGTACTCTATAGATGAAATTAAAGATAAACCTACTCTATAGATGAAATTAAAGATAAATGTACTCTATAGATGAAATTAAAGATAAACCTACTCTATAGATGAAATTAGAGATAAATGTACTCTATAGATGAAATTAAAGATAAATGTACTCTATAGATGAAATTAAAGATAAATGTACTCTATAGATGAAATTAAAGATAAACCTACTCTATAGATGAAATTAAAGATAAATGTACTCTATAGATGAAATTAAGATAAATGTACTCTATAGATGAAATTAAAGATAAACCTACTCTATAGATGAAATTAAAGATAAATGTACTCTATAGATGAAATTAAAGATAAATGTACTCTATAGATGAAATTAAGATAAACCTACTCTATAGATGAAATTAAAGATAAATGTACTCTATAGATGAAATTAAAGATAAATGTACTCTATAGATGAAATTAATGATAAACCTACTCTATAGATGAAATTAGAGATAAATGTATTCTATAGATGAAATTAAAGATAAATGTACTCTATAGATGAAATTAAAGATAAACCTACTCTATAGATGAAATTAAAGATAAATGTACTCTATAGATGAAATTAAAGATAAATGTACTCTATAGATGAAATTAGAGATAAATGTACTCTATAGATGAAATTAGAGATAAATGTACTCTATAGATGAAATTAGAGATAAACCTACTCTATAGATGAAATTAAAGATAAATGTACTCTATAGATGAAATTAGAGATAAATGTACTCTATAGATGAAATTAGAGATAAATGTACTCTATAGATGAAATTAGAGATAAACCTACTCTATAGATGAAATTAAAGATAAATGTACTCTATAGATGAAATTAGAGATAAATGTACTCTATAGATTAAATTAAAGATAAACGTACTCTATAGATGAAATTAAGATAAACCTACTCTATAGATAAACCTAAAGATAAATGTACTCTATAGATGAAATTAAAGATAAACCTACTCTATAGATAAATTAAGATAAATGTACTCTATAGATGAAATTAAAGATAAATGTACTCTATAGATGAAATTAGAGATAAATGTACTCTATAGATGAAATTAGAGATAAATGTACTCTATAGATGAAATTAGAGATAAATGTACTCTATAGATGAAATTAAAGATAAACCTACTCTATAGATGAAATTAGAGATAAATGTACTCTATAGATGAAATTAGAGATAAATGTACTCTATAGATGAAATTAATGATAAACCTACTCTATAGATGAAATTAGAGATAAATGTATTCTATAGATGAAATTAGAGATAAATGTACTCTATAGATGAAATTAAAGATGAACCTACTCTATAGATGAAATTAATGATAAACCTACTCTATAGATGAAATTAAAGATAAATGTACTCTATAGATGAAATTAAAGATAAATGTACTCTATAGATGAAATTAAAGATAAATGTACTCTATAGATGAAATTAAAGATAAACCTACTCTATAGATGAAATTAAAGATAAATGTACTCTATAGATGAAATTAGAGATAAATGTACTCTATAGATGAAATTAGAGATAAACGTACTCTATAGATGAAATTAGAGATAAATGTACTCTATAGATGAAATTAAAGATAAATGTACTCTATAGATGAAATTAAAGATAAACCTACTCTATAGATGAAATTAAAGATAAACCTACTCTATAGATGAAATTAGAGATAAATGTACTCTATAGATGAAATTAAAGATAAATGTACTCTATAGATGAAATTAAAGATAAATGTACTCTATAGATGAAATTAAAGATAAACCTACTCTATAGATGAAATTAAAGATAAATGTACTCTATAGATGAAATTAAAGATAAATGTACTCTATAGATGAAATTAAAGATAAACCTACTCTATAGATGAAATTAAAGATAAATGTACTCTATAGATGAAATTAAAGATAAATGTACTCTATAGATGAAATTAGAGATAAATGTACTCTATAGATGAAATTAGAGATAAATGTACTCTATAGATGAAATTAGAGATAAACCTACTCTATAGATGAAATTAAAGATAAATGTACTCTATAGATGAAATTAGAGATAAATGTACTCTATAGATGAAATTAGAGATAAATGTACTCTATAGATGAAATTAGAGATAAACCTACTCTATAGATGAAATTAAAGATAAATGTACTCTATAGATGAAATTAGAGATAAATGTACTCTATAGATGAAATTAGAGATAAATGTACTCTATAGATGAAATTAATGATAAATGTACTCTATAGATGAAATTAGAGATAAATGTACTCTATAGATGAAATTAAAGATAAACCTACTCTATAGATGAAATTAGAGATAAATGTATTCTATAGATGAAATTAAAGATAAACCTACTCTATAGATGAAATTAGAGATAAATGTACTCTATAGATGAAATTAATGATAAACCTACTCTATAGATGAAATTAAAGATAAATGTACTCTATAGATGAAATTAGAGATAAACCTACTCTATAGATGAAATTAATGATAAACCTACTCTATAGATGAAATTAAAGATAAATGTACTCTATAGATGAAATTAAAGATAAATGTACTCTATAGATGAAATTAATGATAAACCTACTCTATAGATGAAATTAATGATA
>JAUCMX010000005.1:8083052-8085552 GCA_033459395.1 Hemibagrus guttatus | reverse complement strand
TATCACATGCACGTAAGTCCACTTACTGATGACGAGGACAAACATGGAGAAAATCCCCACAACCTGCCAGAGACGAAGCCCCCAAAACACAACCGTCTCCGAGGTGATGGGGTCCGGCTTCGGTGGGGGGTCTGTGGGCAAGAGCTGTGAGAGAGAGAGAGAGAGAGAGAGAGAGAGAGAGAGAGAGAGAGAGAGAATAACTTATTACTTTAGATAATATAATCTTTCAGGTTGGTAAAATTTTCTCTTCATACAGCTGGAAGATTGGAAGATCTTACGCTCATAGCTACAGGAAGCTTGCAGAGGAACACAGCAGTAATGTCCACCAAGAGGACAGTGAGACAGCTACTAACTCACCAGACAGCAAGACAGCTACTATCTGATTGGACAGTGAGACAGCTACTAATTCACCTGACAATGAGAAAGCTACTAACTCACTGGACAGTGAGACAGTTATAAACTTATGAGACAATGATACAATTATAAACTCACCAGACAGTGAGACAGCTAATAACTTGCCAGACAGTGAGACAGCTACTAACTTGCCAGAGAGTAAGACAGCTACTAACTCATGAGACAGTGAGACAGCTACTAACTCACCAGACAGTGAGACAGATACTAACTTGCTGGACAATGAGACATCTACTAACTCACCAAACACTGAGACAGCTACTAACTCACCAGACAGTGAGACAGCTACTAACTGACCAGACAGTGTGACAGCTACTAACTCGCTGGACAGTGAGACAGCTACTAACTCACCAGACAGTGTGACAGTTACTAACTCACTGTACAGTGAGACATTTATAAATTCATGAAACAGTGAGACAGCTAATAACTTGCTGAACTGTGAGACAGCTACTAGCTTGCCAGACAGTAAGACAGCTACTGACTTGCCAGACAGTGAGACAACTACTAACTGTCTGGATTGTGAGACAGCTACTTACTTCCCAGACAGTGAGACAGCTACTAGCTTGCTGGACAGTGAGACAGCTACTAATCCTAAACGGTTAAAGTTCTGAACTGGTTAGGAGCAGTATGTGGAGCTGCATGAATTCATTCCACTGAAAATAAAAACATCAGCTCTGGTGACTTCAAAGCTGATGAAGATGAGGGAATTTGTTTTGTTTTATTTTCTGGAATAATCTGATTAAGCCATGATGAACATTAAGTGTGTTTTGAAAAGCCTGAGAAGGTTAATCTAAAAACGTGACATTTCTCAGCACCAGCATCAAACACTCCACAGAGCGACTTAGCCAGATGTTCGTTCCCACTGTTTAATCACGACCGGACTCACAGGCCACTGTTCTAACTGTTCACTGGTCTTTCTTCTGTGTTCTCTCACCTCGCCATGTTTAAATGTCAGCTGATGGAGCTCTGAAGAAAAAGTTCAAATCTCAAAGGAGATGTGAGGATCCACGTGCAGGAGATTTATTTAAACAGGCCAGGGTCAAAAACAAATATCCACACCATGACCAAGACCAAAGGGCAAATCCAAAGATTGTCTCAAAAACAATGAGGCAAGAATGATCCAAGATAGATGATCGCAAGGATGACTTCACCGAACAGTGAGACAGCTACTCACTCACCAGACAGTGAGACAGCTACTAACTGACCAGACAGTGAGACAGCTACTAACATATCAGACAGTGAGACAGCTACTAACTCACCAGACAGAGAGACAGTTACAAATTCACCAGACAGTGAGACAGCTACTAACTCCAAGATCCAAATACAAGATGGCGCCACTGAGACCAGCTGCCTTCACGACTGCTCTGGCCATCAATAAAATTTAAATTTGATACACAGGTTCAGGACTAGGATTTGGCAAGAGTTCAAAATGAACATAAACAACATTATACAGCCAACAAACAGGAAATGGGTAATGTGTGTTTCAAACTGAGGAGGAACCTCTAGAATTAATCTAGAAGGTGGTCTACAGAGGTAGTGAAGGTAGTAAAGGTAGTGGAGTTATTCAAAGTAGTGGAGTTAGTTGAGGTAGTGAAGGGAGTGGAGGTAGTGGAGGCAGTGAAGGTAATGGAGGTAGTTGAGGTAGTGGAGGGAGTGAAGGTAATGGAGGTAGTTGAGGTAGTGGAGGCAGTGAAGGGAGTGGAGATAGTGGAGGTAATGGAGGTAGTGGAGGCAGTGAAGGTAGTCGAGGTAATGAAGGTAGTGAAGGTGGTGGAGATATTGGAGTTGCCACACCTGCTAAAAGCAGTGAGGTGTGAGGTCTTCAGCTTTAACATGGCAGGTAACGTGGCAGAGGCAGTCAGTAGAGTCGGTCAGCATGGTTAAACTAATTCAACACTATCAAAGATCAAGTGGCTAGATAGATAGATAGATAGATAGATAGATAGATAGATAGATAGATAGATAGATAGATAGATAGACAGATAGATAGATAGATAGATAGATAGATAGAGTGGTGTGAAAAAGTGTCCTGATTTCTTTTTTTTTTGCATGTTTGTCACACTTTAATGTTTCAGATAATCAAACACAT
>JAUCMX010000005.1:7975552-8075552 GCA_033459395.1 Hemibagrus guttatus | reverse complement strand
GACCTACGCATGGTTGAAACTGTTCCCACAGGAAGTCACCTGTACTTCGACCGCTACTTCACATCAGTTAACCTCATGGATGAATTGCTGGCCAAGGGCCTTCTAGCAACTGGAACCATAACAAAAAACCGTCTCCCGGAGACGTGTCGGTTGCCTGATGACAAACAACTGAAAAGAGAAGGGAGGGGAGCATCAGTGATGGTAGTCAGGAGAAGCCCTGAGTTGGCCATCACAAAATGGTATGACAACAAGCCTGTGTTGATGGCTTCTACTGCACATGGAAAAGATCCTGAAGATGTCTGCATCAGATGGTCGAACAAAGACAAAGTCCAGATCCAGGTGAGAAGACCCGCAGTCATTAGAGAGTACAATGTCAACATGGGTGGTGTGGACCTCTGTGACCGCATGCTGAGCTTCTATCGCATGGCAAGCAGAACCAAGAAATGGACCATGCGTGTGATTGCTCATTTCTTTGATGTTGCCATCACAAATTCCTGGATCCAGTACAAGTCTGACAGCATAGCGCTTAACCGATCAGCAAAAAACACTGAACAGTTCTTGGACTTCAAACTGCATCTGGCAAATGAGCTGATGAACTACCTGGAACCTGAGGACACTGACAAGAGAATAGGCGATAGTGAGGAGAGCGAAGAAGGGTACGAGCCACCCTTTAAAAAAAGAATTCCACAACCAGAAGCATCGTTAAGGAGATGTGGGGCCAGACACATGCCAGAGATGGTAGACTGCAACCATGCAGAGAGGTGCAAAAGAGCAAAACATATATGAGATGCATCAGTTGCAAGATGTTCCTCTGCATAACAAAAAAGACAAACTGCTTCTTGGAGTACCATCACTAAGAATTTAATTAAAGAAGAAAAGAAAGAGGAAACGTAGAAAGAAAACAGTGAAGAGGAGGAGGAGCTAACAGATTCAAAACTACCCAGGCCCTCCTGACTGTTTAGAGTTTAATTTATGTTCATGTTCAGTTTAATTTAGAAAGTTTCATTAGAAAATGGATTGATATTCTTCTTTTCTTGTCAGCCTTTTTTGATTTCGAGGTGTCGCTGTTATTTTTACAGTAAAATCGTTTTGTTGTCCACTACAGTGGATTTGCTGTAAAATCAGAAATAAAAATATTTTTATAAAATTCTAAATTGTGAGTTGTTGTTTTAGCTCCAAAGAGGCAGTAAATCACACCAAAAAGTTAAGTTGAAAGATCCTTTTTTTCCTTTGGTTCTCAGGAGGCTATGCTAGCTGATTACAACATGCTAGCTGATTACACTACAATATGCTAGCTGATTACACTACAATATGCTAGCTGATTACACTATGCTAGCTGATTATACTATGCTACCTGATTATACTATGCTAGCTGATTACACTATGCTAGCTGATTACACTATGCTAGCTGATTATACTATGCTACCTGATTACACTATGCTACCTGATTACACTATGCTAGCTGATTATACTATGCTACCTGATTATACTATGCTAGCTGATTACACTATGCTACCTGATTATACTATGCTACCTGATTACACTATGCTACCTGATTACACTATGCTAGCTGATTATACTATGCTACCTGATTATACTATGCTACCTGATTATACTATGCTAGCTGATTACACTATGCTAGCTGATTACACTATGCTAGCTGATTATACTATGCTACCTGATTACACTATGCTACCTGATTACACTATGCTAGCTGATTATACTATGCTACCTGATTACACTATGCTAGCTGATTACACTATGCTAGCTGATTGCAATATTCTAGCTGATTACACTATGCTAGCTGATTACACTATGCTAGCTGATTATACTATGCTACCTGATTATACTATGCTAGCTGATTACACTATGCTACCTGATTACACTATGCTACCTGATTACACTATGCTAGCTGATTATACTATGCTACCTGATTACACTATGCTAGCTGATTACACTATGCTAGCTGATTGCAATATTCTAGCTGATTACACTATGCTAGCTGATTACACTATGCTACCTGATTACACTATGCTAGCTGATTACACTATGCTACCTGATTACACTATGCTAGCTGATTACACTATGCTAGCTGATTGCAATATTCTAGCTGATTACACTATGCTAGCTGATTACACTATGCTAGCTGATTATACTATGCTACCTGATTATACTATGCTAGCTGATTACACTATGCTAGCTGATTACACTATGCTACCTGATTACACTATGCTAGCTGATTATACTATGCTACCTGATTACACTATGCTACCTGATTACACTATGCTAGCTGATTATACTATGCTAGCTGATTATACTATGCTACCTGATTACACTATGCTAGCTGATTATACTATGCTACCTGATTACACTATGCTAGCTGATTATACTATGCTAGCTGATTATACTATGCTACCTGATTACACTATGCTACCTGATTACACTATGCTACCTGATTATACCATGCTAGCTGATTACAATATTCTAGCTGATTATACTATGCTAGCTGATTATACTATGCTAGCTGATTACACTATGCTACCTGATTACACTATGCTACCTGATTATACTATGCTAGCTGATTATACTATGCTACCTGATTACACTATGCTAGCTGATTATACTATGCTAGCTGATTATACTATGCTACCTGATTACACTATGCTACCTGATTACACTATGCTACCTGATTATACCATGCTAGCTGATTACAATATTCTAGCTGATTATACTATGCTAGCTGATTATACTATGCTAGCTGATTACACTATGCTACCTGATTACACTATGCTACCTGATTATACTATGCTAGCTGATTATACTATGCTACCTGATTACACTATGCTAGCTGATTATACTATGCTAGCTGATTAACTATGCTAGCTGATTACACTATGCTAGCTGATTACACTATGCTAGCTGATTATACTATGCTACCTGATTATACTATGCTAGCTGATTACACTATGCTACCTGATTACACTATGCTAGCTGATTATACTATGCTACCTGATTACACTATGCTAGCTGATTACACTATGCTAGCTGATTGCTATTCTAGCTGATTATACTATGCTACCTGATTACACTATGCTAGCTGATTACACTATGCTAGCTGATTACACTATGCTAGCTGATTACACTATGCTAGCTGATTATACTATGCTAGCTGATTACACTATGCTAGCTGATTATCACTATGCTACCTGATTACACTATGCTACCTGATTACACTATGCTACCTGATTACACTATGCTACCTGATTACACCATGCTAGCTGATTATACTATGCTAGCTGATTATACTATGCTACCTGATTACACTATGCTAGCTGATTATACTATGCTACCTGATTACACTATGCTAGCTGATTACACTATGCTAGCTGATTATACTATGCTACCTGATTACACTATGCTAGCTGATTATACTATGCTAGCTGATTATACTATGCTACCTGATTACACTATGCTACCTGATTACACTATGCTACCTGATTATACCATGCTAGCTGATTACAATATTCTAGCTGATTATACTATGCTAGCTGATTATACTATGCTAGCTGATTACAATATTCTAGCTGATTATACTATGCTAGCTGATTATACTATGCTAGCTGATTACACTATGCTACCTGATTACACTATGCTACTGATTACACTATGCTAGCTGATTAACTATGCTACCGTTACACTTGTACCTTTACACAGTATAATTTAATTGATATTTATTATTTATGATGTTTACACACCTGATTTTCTTTCTCCCTGTTACTTTAGGTTTTTCCTACAACTGTTTTACTTCTCCTTCCTTCTGCTATTATCTATCTACTATTATCTATCTACTATTATCACTATCTCCTCTCTTCTCTCTGCACCCCCGTGTTTGTGTCAGTCATCATGAACATGGACAAATAGTCATCATTCTTGAGTCAGCAGGTAAAGAAGCGTTTCCTATGTCGTTAGCCGTCTAACGTTTCTCTCACACACACACACACACACACACACACACACACACACACACACACACACATATCTCAGATACACAACACACAGACTCAAACCTCAGATACACACTCTCTCTCTCTCTCTCTCTCTCATACACACACACACACACACACACACACACTGATCACTCTGAGTGTGTGCGAGTGTGTGTGTGTGTGTGTGTGTATCTGAGGTGTGAGTCTATGTGTGTTGATTGTGGTATTTAACTGTGACCAGAGAATCTCTAATGGAAACCAATCTACTGATTTCTAATCGGACCCTGAAACTTTCCATTAGAGATTTTCCTCATCACTGTATTCACACACACACACACACACACACACACACACACACACACACACACATATACACACACACACAGAGCGGTGATTGATTTGTTTTGACTAGCACAGCATGACACATCAATATAAGTGAACACACTTTAACTTGAATCTTTCTTTCCTCCTTTGATTGCTTTCCTTTCTTCTTTTTTTTCATTTTCATTCCTTTCTTTTCTTCCGTTCGTACCATTTTCCTACCAGAGATCTTTTCCTTTTTTCCCCTACTGCATTCGTTCCTTCAGATGTTCACTCTTTCCTTCTCTTTATTCTTTACATGATTGTATTTCTTGTTGTCTTTTTTTCTTCTCTTTTTTCTTGTCTTTTTTCTTGTCTTTTTTTCTGTCTTTCTTTCTATCTTTCTCTTTGTCTTTTTTTCTGTCTTTCTATGTCTTTCTTTCTTTCTTTCTTTCTTTCTTTCTTTCTTTCTTTCTTTCTTTGTCTTTCTGTCTGTCTTTCTTTTTATCTTTTTTGTCTCTCTTTCAGTCTTTTTGTCTCTCTTACTTTCTCTTTGTCTTTATTTCTGTCTTTCTCTCTTTCTTTTTGTCCTTCTTTCATTCCTACACCCTTTCCTTGTTTTCTTTCATACTTTTATCTTTCTGTATTTGATTCCTTTGTTTTCTCTTCCATTGTTCTCTCGTTCTTTTCTTTCCTCCGTCATTATTTACATCTTCGTGTATAAATAAACAGTATATATTGAAAATGAACAGTTTTTAATGAGTATAAAGTAAACACATCTTTTCTCCTTTCCTGTCTTTCCTAATGCCTGTGCATGTTGCCATGGCGACGCAGCCACCTGTCACTCATCTGATGTTAAAGGAATGAAAGCCTCCTGTTCTTTCTCTTTCTCCTTTCTCTTAATTTTCTCTAATTATTTTGCCTTTCATTTTTTTTCGTTGGTCTCATTCCACTTTAATTCACACACTCACACACACACACACACACACACACACACACACACACACACACAAAATGTACATCATGACTAATTTGGAAAGAAGTGTGTGACTCATTGTGTAATTAAAATGGTGACCTATAAATGAAATTAAACTAAACTCTGAGGTGGAAACAAGCTAATAACACACACACACACACACACACACACACACACACACACAGACAAATACACAAACACTCCAACTGTGTTTCTGCATCTCCATCCATATGGTTATTTGATATTGAAGTGTTTATTTGGTGTATAATCTCTCTCTCTGTGTGTGTGTGTGTGTGTGTGTGTGAAGTGCGTGATGTGGAACACAGAGTTAAAGGTCACATGTTTACTGTGTCTCTGACACGCTAACCGCTAATCCCTGTCAGAACTCTTTACACACACGCTCTCTCGTTGTTATTAAACTCTACACAGATGAAGGTGTGAAACACTGACACCTGACCACAGGCTCCTACAGCAGCTGACCAATCAGCAGCTTCACATCTACCACATGAGAACCTTTCCTTTAATTCGATTCATGACAGACAAGGAAACAGAAAAGGTCTGTCTGTCTGTGTGTCTGTCATTCTGTCTATCAGTCTGTCTGTCTATCAGTGAGTCTATCAGTCTGTCTGTCTATCAGTGTGTATCAGTCTGTCTGTCTATCAGTCTGTCTGTCTATCAGTGTGTATCAGTCTGTCTGCCTATCAGTCTGTCTGTCTATCAGTGTCTATCAGTTTGTCTGTCTATCAGTGTCTGTCTGTCTATCAGTCTGTCTGTCTATCAGTGTCTATCAGTCTGTCTGCCTATCAGTGAGTCTATCAGTCTGTCTGTCTATCAGTGTGTATCAGTCTGTCTGTCTATCAGTGTATCAGTCTGTCTGTCTATCAGTGAGTCTATCAGTCTGTCTGTCTATCAGTGAGTCTATCAGTCTGTCTATCTATCAGTCTGTCTGTCTATCAGTTTGTCTGTCTGTCAGTCTGTCTATCAGTCTGTCTGTCTATCAGTGTGTATCAGTCTGTCTGCCTATCAGTGTCTATCAGTCTGTCTGTCTATCAGTGTGTATCAGTCTGTCTGTCTATCAGTGTGTATCAGTCTGTCTGTCTATCAGTGTCTATCAGTCTGTCTGTCTATCAGTGTGTATCAGTCTGTCTGTCTATCAGTGTGTATCAGTCTGTCTGTCTATCAGTGTGTATCAGTCTGTCTGTCTATCAGTGAGTCTATCAGTCTGTCTATCTATCAGTCTGTCTGTATCAGTCTGTCAGTCTATCAGTCAGTCAGTCCCCTGGTGTGTGCAGTGAGCAGGAGAGAGTTACTGAATGTAAATATGGATTAAATTTGTGGTGAAAGTGTAAATAATTATGAAATGTGTGAAGTTCAATCTGATATGAACAGCAAATTGTGTGTGTGTGTGTATCTAGGTGTATATGTGTGTGTTTATTTTATTTCCATTGCATGTAAATGAGAGGAGTCCTGAATGTGTGCATTGAGATCTCTTAGTTTTTTCGGCTAATTTTTTTACAGCACGGCCGCTTGCGCAGCGGGTTCCTTATTTACCCGAGTTCCGGTGATCCGGAGCGAGGGAATACCACAGAGGAAAAGGACGGATAAAGAGCCCATTGAAGGCCAGAGCGACAAATCGTTGTAGGTGTTTGCGTAACGTGGTGTTGACACAAGCACGCGCTCGGCTCGCTGCGTATAAACACCGCACACATCAATATTCATGATTTATTAAATAATCACCGACCTGTGTGTGTGTGTGTGTGTGTGTGTGTGTGTATCACGATTATTTATTATCACACAGATGAGATTCACTAATCACTCACTTCTTCACGCTTATTCACGGATGTGAATGAAGAAAGGAAGAAGATAAAGTGAAACAGTGTAGCTGGTTTATATTAATGCACTCGTTTCTATAGCGACCGCGCGTTCACAGTGTAGGATGATAAACAGGTTCAGAAGTGAAACCTTATGGTGTAAGTGATACATGACATGCTGAGGAGATGCTGGAAGGAGTTTCCAGCGCCAGAGGTGTAACTTTAAGACAGAGGAGCTTCTCAATAACGTGACCAGCTGTGATTATTTTAGAGAGTAAAGAGAAGACTGTTTATAGCTGCTATAACGCACAGGAACTCACTCCTTCAGTTGTCGTGTTGTAAGAAAGATAAAACGCTCTGAGTGGAAACAGTAAGCGCTTCATCACATTATTTCACGTTTAGGTTTAAGTCAGGTGTACGGTTGTGTTTTATTTCTCACTCATGCTCTTCCACTCCTTTCACGGCTCCGTGTTCAAGCACCGTGCTGAATGAAGGAGTCAGGCTTTTATGCTTCAGGGGTTTTTTTCTTCAGTAATCTCAGGACAAAAAAAAAAAGATGCTTTTGTTTCCTGCGTAGCGAAATAAAGCAGATGAAGTGATGTTGTGAACGTCACGCTGCTGCGCGGTCCAGTGTAATCATGCTAAAGACGGAGGGATGGCTGCTAATTAGAAGCGACGGCTGATTGCTTACGGTGGGGAATGAAGCTCCCGGGTGAAGGCGCATGGATCACCTCCAGGCCAAAAAAACGTCACACACACACACACATACACACACACACACACACACACACACACACACACACACACACACACACACACACACACACAGGCAGCTTTCTGTGGAGCGTAGATGAATAAGAGGCTGTATTTGAATGTTTTCACGCCGAAGTCTCTCCGGGTTCCAGGAAGACGCCAAAAAATCCCGCCGCTTGACGATGAACTTAAATTAGGCGTGGTGGCTCTGTGGGGAGGGAAGCGGGCTGGGGCATCTGAGCAGAGAAGCGTGCGAGAAGGTGGAGAATCTGCAGCTCCGTACCAGTCCCAGGAGTGTGTGGAGTGTAAAACACATTCTACACTTCTTCACAAGGACAGCGCGAGCCGGAGAAAACAAGCTCGGGGACCGCAGAGGCTCGGCTGGACGCGAGAGCCAGGATGTTTTCTTAAATTTTTTTATAGAGTTTTGTTTGTCGTTCTGATTTACAGCACGCTGGAGCCAAACATTGATGATGTGCAACGTGCGTCAGAAAGGACAGGGCCAGTAAAGTGTAAAAATATTCAGAAAATATTCAATATTATTTTACCTTGATTTATATATGGAGACGGTTTTTATTTTCACTCGGTCAAGCGGAATCCACTGAGCGAGCCGTCTGCTCCAGAACTACACTTTTTATTTCAGTTAGCAGAAAAACAAACAAGCTTTTCTAGCTTAAGTGGCATTAATTAAAACAAAGCTCTCGGTTTTCCCCACAGCTCTTATCGGCTCAGGATGGCAGCCATATTGACGTCTCGTCTCTACCTCGTCTGTATCTGATGAATTATTTCGTCAGGATTAGCACGGGTTCATTAAGATTAACATAAGATCTATTATGACCTTCAGCTTCCAGACACAGAGAGATGGAAATCCACGACCCTGGTGTCTAGGCTAGAGACACAGGAGGCCACGATCTGGGGTCTGGAAGATCAAATCCTAGACCTAAAGGCTAAAATCTAGGCTCTGCATTCAGAAAGTGTGGAGCTTAACATCTGGGAAATGGAATCTACAACATATGGGCTGAAGATAAAGATTTGGAGACTAAGATCTAATAAAAATGCTAAGGATTATGAGGACATAGTAGCTAACATGGAGCTCGATAACGTGGTGTGGCCTGGAAGCTAAAATCCATGATCAGGAGCTTAAAATACGGTAACAAGACAAACATCTGGAGCCCAGCTATTAATATCTTCAATCTAAAGATTAAAATCTGATGTTTGGATGCTTCAGTGACCCACAGGCTAAGATCTCAGGTCCTGGGACTAAGCTTTAGAATTGGAGATTAGGCCATTGTGACGAGGGTCAGGGATTTGTAGATTGGATTTGGCCAATCTGGAAACTAGAGACTAGGATCTAGAACCTGAATCCTGAGATCTCAGACCGTGAGTCTCATGTTTTTGTTTCTTGGGCTAAGATCTGTGGGCTGAAGTTTACCATCCAGAGCCTCTATGCTAAAATCTGGTAAAGATTTCAGAGATTTGAAACCTAGATGCTAAAACCCTCTGATATGCAATACTTTGATTCTGCAGGATGTGATAGAAGGGAA
Source organism: Hemibagrus guttatus (assembly GCA_033459395.1). NCBI lineage: Eukaryota > Metazoa > Chordata > Actinopteri > Siluriformes > Bagridae > Hemibagrus > Hemibagrus guttatus. The sequence continues at coordinate 8,066,182 of JAUCMX010000005.1, read as the reverse complement.
GACTCCTGCGCTACATTTCCTGTTTTGAACTCTGTTTGTGTTGCCGCAGAGCCTGGAGGAAGACTTGCTTGACCTGGCTGATCATTGTGCTGTAGAGCTGCAGGTCCTCCTCTTTAGCCTGCAAAACTTGTTCCAGAGATGACCTCAGAACCTCCAGCTCCTCCTGCTGGGCAGCAAGTCTACAGCAACACAGGAAGGTCAATTTAGCTGCAGATACTGCAAATAAAATGAATGCTAGGTGAAGAATCAGGAGACAGTAGGACTGACCGAGTGCTGAGGTCACTGATCTGCGCTGACTCCACAGCTCTTCTGGGTGAAAGACTGCTGTCCTGTTTCTCAGACACATTTAAGCTCCCTGCATTGAGCACAAACCACAAACACTTCTGTACAACTGTATTGACCTCACTCCTGTCCTGTAGTAAAGCTCCACCTGTCCATGGTGTACCTGTCCTGCTGCGATTGACTCTTTGGGCTTTTTCAGGGTCTAACTTGAGTCTCTCCAGCTGCTGCTCCAGAAACACACAGCGGCGACGTTCATCCCGAAGTTTCTGCTCGGCATCTATACTCTTCTGAATGGCCTCTGATTCTCTAGATAAAAAAAATAATGCATCAAACAAAGACGGACTTCTGTGTGACTTCAGCAGGGCAAATAAAAAGAATAATTGTGTAAATATACCTCCTCTGTTGGACTTTAGTCAACTCCAGCAGTCGGTCTCTCTCCACGTTAGCTGCCTGACACAGAGCTTTAAACTCTGAACACTGAACCTGCAGAGCAGCGCACGCAGAGCACCGGACCCCTGGGCGATCTCTGGGTCAATACACAACACATACACAGACCAACAAACTGTGTGAACAGCAGTTAGAGTGGAGTTATAATGAGGACCATGACCACTGTAAACACATCACATTCCTACAGGAGCTGCCGAGCCTGGAGATACACGGGATTGCTGTGGATAGAACCACTTAGAACCACACACCATGATGAGGGCTTTAGACTGAAGTTGATACGATCAGTATAATGATTTATAATCCCACTCTCAGTGTTTATAATGATTTATAATCCCACTTTCAGTGTTTATAATGATTTATAATCCCACTTTCAGTGTTTATAATGATTTATAATCCCACTCTCAGTGTTTATAATGATTTATAATCCCACTCTCAGTGTTTATAATGATTTATAATCCCACTCTCAGTGTTTATAATGATTTATAATCCCACTCTCAGTGTTTATAATGATTTATAATCCCACTCTCTGTGTTTATAATGATTTATAATCCCGCTCTCTGTGTTTATAATGATTTATAATCCCATTCTCTGTGTTTATAATGATTTATAATCCCACTCTCAGTGTTTATAATGATTTATAATCCCACTCTGTGTTTATAATGATTTATAATCCCACTCTCTGTGTTTATAATGATTTATAATCGCACTCTCAGTGTTTATAATGATTTATAATCCCACTCTCTGTGTTTATAATGATTTATAATCCCACTCTCAGTGTTTATAATGATTTATAATCCCACTCTCAGTGTTTATAATGATTTATAATCCCACTCTCAGTGTTTATAATGATTTATAATCCCACTCTGTGTTTATAATGATTTATAATCCCACTCTCTGTGTTTATAATGATTTATAATCTCACTCTCAGTGTTTATAATGATTTATAATCTCACTCTCAGTGTTTATAATGATTTATAATCCCACTCTCAGTGTTTATAATGATTTATAATCCCACTCTCTGTGTTTATAATGATTTATAATCCCACTCTCTGTGTTTATAATGATTTATAATCCCACTCTCAGTGTTTATAATGATTTATAATCCCACTCTGTGTTTATAATGATTTATAATCCCACTCTGTGTTTATAATGATTTATAATCCCACTCTCTGTGTTTATAATGATTTATAATCCCACTCTCAGTGTTTATAATGATTTATAATCTCACTCTCAGTGTTTATAATGATTTATAATCCCACTCTCTGTGTTTATAATGATTTATAATCTCACTCTCAGTGTTTATAATGATTTATAATCTCACTCTCAGTGTTTATAATGATTTATAATCCCACTCTCTGTGTTTATAATGATTTATAATCCCACTCTCAGTGTTTATAATGATTTATAATCCCACTCTCAGTGTTTATAATGATTTATAATCCCACTCTCAGTGTTTATAATGATTTATAATCCCACTTTCAGTGTTTATAATGATTTATAATCCCACTCTCAGTGTTTATAATGATTTATAATCCCACTCTCAGTGTTTATAATGATTTATAATCCCACTCTCAGTGTTTATAATGATTTATAATCCCACTCTCAGTGTTTATAATGATTTATAATCCCACTCTGTGTTTATAATGATTTATAATCGCACTCTCAGTGTTTATAATGATTTATAATCCCACTCTCTGTGTTTATAATGATTTATAATCCCACTCTCAGTGTTTATAATGATTTATAATCCCACTCTCAGTGTTTATAATGATTTATAATCCCACTCTCAGTGTTTATAATGATTTATAATCCCACTCTGTGTTTATAATGATTTATAATCCCACTCTCTGTGTTTATAATGATTTATAATCTCACTCTCAGTGTTTATAATGATTTATAATCCCACTCTCAGTGTTTATAATGATTTATAATCCCACTCTCTGTGTTTATAATGATTTATAATCCCACTCTCTGTGTTTATAATGATTTATAATCCCACTCTCAGTGTTTATAATGATTTATAATCCCACTCTGTGTTTATAATGATTTATAATCCCACTCTGTGTTTATAATGATTTATAATCCCACTCTCTGTGTTTATAATGATTTATAATCCCACTCTCAGTGTTTATAATGATTTATAATCTCACTCTCAGTGTTTATAATGATTTATAATCTCACTCTCAGTGTTTATAATGATTTATAATCCCACTCTCTGTGTTTATAATGATTTATAATCCCACTCTCAGTGTTTATAATGATTTATAATCCCACTCTCAGTGTTTATAATGATTTATAATCCCACTCTGTGTTTATAATGATTTATAATCCCACTCTCTGTGTTTATAATGATTTATAATCCCACTCTCAGTGTTTATAATGATTTATAATCTCACTCTCAGTGTTTATAATGATTTATAATCCCACTCTGTGTTTATAATGATTTATAATCCCACTCTCTGTGTTTATAATGATTTATAATCCCACTCTCAGTGTTTATAATCATTTATAATCCCACTCTCAGTGTTTATAATGATTTATAATCTCACTCTCAGCGTTTATAATGATTTATAATCCCACTCTCAGTGTTTATAATGATTTATAATCCCACTCTCAGTGTTTATAATGATTTATAATCCCACTCTCAGTGTTTATGATGATTTATAATCCCACTCTCAGTGTTTATAATGATTTATAATCCCACTCTCAGTGTTTATAATGATTTATAATCCCACTCTCAGTGTTTATAATGATTTATAATCCCACTCTCAGTGTTTATAATGATTTATAATCCCACTCTCAGTGTTTATAATGATTTATAATCCCACTCTCAGTGTTTACAATGATTTATAATCCCACTCTCAGTGTTTATAATGATTTATAATCCCACTCTCAGTGTTTACAATGATTTATAATCCCACTCTCAGTGTTTATAATGATTTATAATCCCACTCTCAGTGTTTATAATGATTTATAATCCCACTCTCTCCCACTCATGAGAATGAGGTTCCCTTCTGGTTCCTCTCAAGGTTTCTTGTCTCTGGAGGTGTTTCCGTCACCTCAGCTCAACTGTATCATTTGGTGTCTATCATAAACACACTAAGTACCAACTACCGTAACAGCTGGATTACAAACATACACATAACTGAACAAACTTCCATAAGCACATGAGTAAAGGGGCAGGTTACAGCTGAGATCACAAATGTTATTTATCTAAACTCACTCCTGCAGGTGCTACGTTAATGTGTCTAGCTGCAGTATGATAGATTTATTAGTAGATCCAGCTGGAGTGATGAATTTAGTAACTGACCTGAGATCAGTGGGGTCTCCAGGAGACAATGCCAGAACCGACTCGACAAGTTTGTGTCCCATTTTTGAGACTGACCTGCAAAGCAGCAAAAAAAACAACAACATGATTTTAAATAATTACAGTCAGTGAACTGTATGTATGTGTGTGTGTGTGTGTGTGTGTGTGTGTGTGTGTGCGTGTGGACCTCCTGTCTCCTTCCTCTTTGCCCATCAGGTGAGTGTGGTCCATCTTCACCTCCGTGTCTCTTGCCGCCAGTTTCTGTAGCAACACAACAGCCATATTTCACCTCTTTATTCCGTTACCTCTGTAAATCTCTGTGGTAAGTAAATGACCACGTCCTGGGCAGTCACGACATTAGAGAAGGTGTTTACGGGAAGTGTGAAGTGAAGTGTGTGTGTTTACGGTGTGTGTGAGCTGCTGGATTTCCCGCTCGAGCTCTTGAACTTTCTCCTCTCTCTCCTTCACCATCAGTTTGAGTTGTGTGATCAGGTCATTGTGTCTCTGAGCCTCCTGTGTGTCCAGCTTGTGGTCTGCATCATCGCTCTGCCCCTCTTTCTGACCCAGACAACTCAACACAGCCTGGAGCTGAGCCTGCTGCTTCTACACACACACACACACACACACACACACACACACACAAACTTAACCCAAATACAAAAAAGCACATGTTCATGTGTGTGTGTGTGTGTGTATGTGTGTGTTTGTGTGGCTAATTTGATCACCTAACTAAACACTCAGAATTGTTACAAATTCACAAAGCAGCTCAATAACAGTAGTGAAGAATGATGGAATCTTGCAGTAGTGTGTGAAATACTGCATCCACAAGGCAATTACAGATCCCAATCTCCTCCCACTGGAAGGTGTTTAATAAACTGCTCGCTCTCCGCATTCAAGACAAGATTTATTAGTCTCTGGGGTGGAACCCAGCTACAAACTGGACAAAAAGGTGCTGTAAGAAAGGAATCAGTGTTCAACACCAGGAGAATTGAATTAAAATTTACCCCACACACACAAGCTGATAAAATCTTCATAAACACAAGCTAATGAGCAAAAAGTCCTATAGAGTGAATCTATAGGAATCTGAAAATCTTTTCATATTTTTTATATGGTTTTTTTTCCTCCTCTGTCTATTCCACTGTCCATTTTGCCCGGCTCTTACCTCCTCCTGTGGCACTGCGCTGGAAAGAGCAGCCGCTTTGTTTCGTAATGCCATTTCACACTGTTGCTTTTTAGAGCGTATAAAACCGAGTGGTTTAGCATGTTAGTTCCTGAGGGAAGAATGAGCAGATACTGGTCCATCCATTCATCTCTGAAAGCTTGATTTTCTTTCCTGGAGTGAGCCGAGCTCGGGTCCTTTGTATGTTCTCTTTTCATTCTTTTTCCACACACACACATTTAAAAAAAAGAAAAAAAAGAATAAAAGTGCGTAGTGTCATGCACTGGCTTGACGATGAAATCGGTTTCTATCACTGATGATGGATTTTGTTGTCTGATCCTGGAACAGTGATCTTTATGGAGATGTTTGTTAATAAAATGCTTTGTGTCTTGTGTTAGTTGTGTGACTGACAGGGAGGTAGTGAAAGTCCTCTCCTGTTTAATCAGGACCTCACTCCAGCACTTCCTGTCCTCGTTAGCACACGGTGTCAGCTATTAGTGTACACCCAGGAATTCAGAGCAGAGGTTAAATAACCTCAATAATGAAGAGAAACATTTAATAAACCTACTGTAATCAGTTACACACACATCCACACACACACACACACACACACTCACACACACACACACACACACAGTAAGCAAGACTTTTAAATGTAAATCTAAGCTACATCACACACTAAACCCATTACCAGCGTGTATCACGCGGAGCCCCGCCCCCACCTCGGCTACTCAGACCACGTCTCTGTTATGTTGATTCCAGCATACAGGCCGCTCGTCAGACGCTCTAAACCGGTTCTGAAACAGGTGAAAACCTGGCCAGCAGGAGCCATCTCTGCTCTTCAGGACTGTTTTGAGTGCACTGACTGGTACATGTTCAGGGAGGCTGCAACCAACGGCGACTCTACTTGGAGGAGTACACCACATCAGTGACCAGCTATATCAGCAAGTGCATCAGTGACGTGACAGTTTCCAAGACCATCACCACACGCTCCAACCAGTAGCCGTGGATGACCGCGAAGGTGTGTGGGCTACTGAAATCCAGGGACTCCAGCTGGAGACTAGGAACACCCTAAGAACAGCACGGGCTGAACTGTCTCGAGTACTATGTAAATACATATGCATATCTCTTTTATTTATACAGCTGTATATAGAGTATATAATGCCACATCTGCACATAAACCCTCTATGTTCCACATACACATTATTATTTATTGTTAAGCCTTCATTTAAATGTTTACTGTTCTCATGCTAGATATGTATGTATGTATGTATGTATGTATGTAGGTATGTATGTACCAAGAGCACCTTAAAAACCACAACAAATTCCTTGTGTGTCTGCGCACACTTGGCGAATAAAGCTGATTCTGAGAGCACAGAGTGACCATTCTCCACTGAACACCGACGCGTCCAACGTGGAGATATTACTTTTCTGCTGCTAGCACTCACTGTCCCTAACCCTGTTCCGTTTTGCACACAGTCAGTGTTATGTGTCCTGTTTGTCTGCACTGTCTCGTCAGCCTCTGCACTTATGTCGTATATTTAGTTTCAGAAAATTTTGCACCTTGGAAGTTATAGTTTAGCTCCATGTTTGTCCATGTCACCTTGTACTTTGTTTTTGTTCTGTGTAGCACCTCTGGTCCAGGAGGAACGTCGTTTCATTTCACCGTGTACTCCATCAGCTAGATATGGTTGAAGTGACAATAAAAAGCTTCTTTAACTTTGAAATCCAGCTATAAAACTAAGTCTGGTAATATTCCTAAAAAAACACTGCATTAACACTGTGTGTGTGTGTGTAGTGTAGTGTACCAGCAATATGTAAGTGAGCTCATTATCAGCGTATCAATGTGTGTGTGCGCGTGTGTGTGTGAGTTTGTGTGTGCCAGCAGTGCATTGATGAGCTCAGTTGATAATGTGCGTGTGTGTGTCTCATCAGAAGTGCATTGATAGCACAGTTAATAGTGTGTGTGTGTGTGTGTGTGTGTGTGTGTGTGTGTGTGTGTGTGTGTGCATCAGCAGCGTATTAGTGAACTTATTATCAGTGTACGTGTGTGTTTGTGTGTGTGTGTGTGTGTGTGTGTGTGTCTCTCTCTCTCTTTCTCTCACCAGCAGTGCATCAATGAGCTCGTTGTCATGCTGTCCCTTCTCGGTCAGTGTGGACAGTTGAGTTTTGAGGGTTTTGAGCTCAGCACTCAGGATGCAGTTCCTTGCTTTGCTGCTCTCCAGTTTCTTCTTCACCTCAGCGTGCTCACTCAGTATGAGCTCATACTCCACACTTAGCTTCTACACACACACACACACACACACACACACACACACACGGACAGCTTAAGACAGCCCATCGGGCTACACATTTACACCAGGTCCAAAAAATAGATATTTGTGTGTGTGTGTGTGTGTGTGTGTGTGTGTGTGTGTGTGTGTTACCTCCAGTGCCTCTTTCCTATCTCTCTCCAGCGTGCGGATGTAGCTCTGGTTCTTGTCCTGTTTCCTCTGATGGACTCCCTTTCCCAGCATGCACTGCTCCGGGCTGAACTCTCCTGGCTGCTGTCTGTTAGACGCTGAGCTGAGCTGCTGTTCCAGATCTCTCACCTGTGGTAAATTCATCATCATCATCATAATCATCATCATCATCATGAGTCCATATATGGAAGTGAGAGCATTCTTATACTTAGCAGATACACCTTCCTCAAAATATCTCTCTGGAACACCAGAATTAGTGTTAAACGCATGACATGTGAATGTTATTCTGTGTGTGTGTGTGTTTGTGTGTGTGTGTGTGTGTGTGTGTGAGTGAGAGACACTCACTCGGTTCTGTAAGGCCAGGATCTGCTGCGCTCGTCCTCTCCAGCTTCCTGGAGTACTGAGGATCTGCTGCACACACACGTCCTCCCCGATCTCGCTGCTCAGAACCTGTTACACACACACACACACACACACACACACACACACACACACACACACACACATACACACACAGAAGCTAAAGAACACACTTCATGCCCATCCTCAGTATTAAAGACATTGTGTATTGTCAGTAGCACACTCTGTATCTGAAGCTCCGACCTTGTGTGCGACCTTCAGCTCTTGTCGGACAGCCTGGATCTGGTTACGGTATTCACTCATTTTGAACTGGGCCATGTTCAGCTTCTCCTGTAGAGACTTCACCAGTGGAGTGGCCTAATACACACACACACACACACACACACACACACAACTCTGTAACTGGGTAATCACAAATGCAAGTACAACAAAAAAATTACTTAGTGGTGATCTGCTCAAGGAGTCATTATATATGTAAGTGCACTGACCAAGGAGTCATTTATACATGTAAGTGCACTGACCAAGGAGTTATTTATACATGTAAGTGCACTGACCAAGGAGTCATTTATACATGTAAGTGCACTGACCAAGGAGTCATTTATACATGTAAGTGCACTGACCAAGGAGTCATTTATACATGTAAGTGCACTGACCAAGGAGTCATTTATACATGTAAGTGCACTGACCAAGGAGTATACATGTAAGTGCACTGACCAAGGAGTCATTTATACATGTAAGTGCACTGACCAAGGAGTCATTTATACATGTAAGTGCACTGACCAAGGAGTCATTTATACATGTAAGTGCACTGACCAAGGAGTCATTTATACATGTAAGTGCACTGACCAAGGAGTCATTTATACATGTAAGTGCACTGACCAAGGAGTCATTTATACATGTAAGTGAACTGACCAAGGAGTCATTTATATATGTAAGTGCACTGACCAAGGAGTCATTTATACATGTAAGTGAACTGACCAAGGAGTCATTTATACATGTAAGTGCACTGACCAAGGAGTCATTTATATATGTAAGTGCACTGACCAAGGAGTCATTTATATATGTAAGTGCACTGACCAAGGAGTCATTTATATATGTAAGTGCACTGACCAAGGAGTCATTTATATATGTAAGTGAACTGACCAAGGAGTCATTTATATATGTAAGTGAACTGACCAAGGAGTCATTTATATATGTAAGTGCACTGACCAAGGAGTCATTTACTAATGTAATTGTGCTGTCGGAGGAGTCATTTTCTAATGTATGTGAACCATGTAAAGAGTCATTTATTAATGCATGTGAACAGACCAAAAGTTGTTTACTAATGTACATGAAGCAATTAAGGAGTCATTTACAAATCTAAGTAAATTGCTCACAAAGTTGTTTACTAATGTAATTAAACCATTATTCAAAGATTCAATTAGAAGTGTATAGGTGAACCATAGGAGTCATTTACAGAAATGTGAACTGCAGAAGAAGAAATCATAGCAAATAAAACTGACTCACTTGGGGAGTTGTTAACAAAAGTGATGCAGTACCTCTTGCTGCGAGCCCCTCACGTCCAGTTTGTGGTCTCCTTTCACTCCATTACTGAATACTACTGTATCTTGCAGCTACACACGCACACACACACACACACAGATCATTGAAATATGAATATATGTGAAATTTCTTTATCACGATATGTATTCATACTGATATATTTCCCATCTCTCCTCTCCTCAGGGGAGTGTTTACCTCTCTCTCCAGCTCTCTCACTCTGTTGTTTAGCTGTTTGCTCTTGGCTTTCTCCCTCTCCATTTCCACCGAGAGTTCCCGGTTCTTCTTCGAAAGCTCCACGATCTTGGTTGCTGCTGCATCTCCTGCCAGTCCTGCTGTGCCTTCAGACAGGAGAATCATATGAATCACACTGAAGGCTACAAAGGGTACAGTTTTTGAAGTTTTGTGTTCACACTAATGTCACTGTTTTCCATGTACATTCTCAGGTTAAAGGAACTAAACTGTACACATCCACTCATCCACACAAACACTCATCACTGGAGATTGGACTCTCAAAGGGACATCTTTGTACCCTCAGTCACTATGGAAAGTGCAGGTACATGGTACATAATGGATACATAATGTAAGTGAATATCAGTGAATCACCTGAGGAGCCATTTACAATTATCAGTGAATCACCTCAGGAGTCATTTAAAAATATCAGCGAATCACTTAAGGAGTCATTTACAAATATCAGTGAATCATTTGAGGAGTCATTTACAAATATGAATGAAGTAGCTGAAGAGTCATTTACACCCTTCAGTGAACCATATGAGGTGTCACTTACAAATGTCAGTGTATCACCTGAGGAGTCATTTAAAAGGAGTCTGAACTGAATCACTGTAATAAACTTGTTCTTATTACAAAAGAAATAGTAGACACACAATCTGCAGCTTTACTTTCCCTTTGTTTTCCACAGCCAGTGTTTTATTCTGGTAAATTTACCTTCTAATTATTTGCTTGGCAAACAAGATCTTGAATGAATGTGCGAGATGTTTACAAGCAGATGCATCTACCACCTCGAGCCACACGGGGGAGACATGACTGCGTGTGTAGATTAAACAGGGTGAGGTCAGCTTTGTGGTGTAAAGTATGATTTTTTTTCTCAGCTCCTCACCCACTAAAGCCAGCCTGTCCTCCTCCCGCTTCTTCTTCAGGTACTTGATCTCAAACTCCTTTTCACTCAGGAGTTTATGGAGGCGTCCGTTCTCATCACGCAGTTCCCTGACCCGCTCCTGGAGCTGATGGTTGTCCTTCTTCAGCAGTCTGGAGCTGGATTCAGACCGCCCCAGCACAGAGTCTTCCTCGTCCTCAGACAGGTCCAGACTGTTCTGCCCGTTTGAGCTCACCTCATCCTTTTCTGTCTCAAAAGAGATCTGCTTCTTTTTCTCCAGCCGCTCATGAAGACGCTGCACCTGCTGTTCCTGCAGCGTCTGAAACTGAAGCCTCAGCTGATCCTTTAACCTGTCATTATCAGCCTCCATCACTGCAGGAGGATGCAGAGAAGAAGAAGAAGAAGAAGAAGAAGAAGAAGAAGAGCAATAAACAACAACAACAAGCATCAGATTCACCCTCAACATTAGATTAGATTAAACTTTATGCTTCTTCTACTACTACTACTACTACTACTACTAATAATAATAATAATAATAATATTAATACTTCACAAATATAACAAAACAACAATTTGAAAGCTGAGAACAATACCTGCGAAGAGATATTTCACAAATATTTCGTTACAATTTCATGTATTTCTGAATGAAACAATTAGTATATAAAATTTAAAATGATTTAAAAAATAAATAAATAATAGTTGTGATCTTTGCGCGTCAAATTCACATATTTTATCCCGCAACCGTATTCGTGCTACTTCCGCCTTCCTGTACTGGTACTATGATTGGTCAGTTGGTCGAGAGTTTGGCATTCTACCCAATCACAGTGTAGAAGGGCGGGATCATTGCGAATAGAGGTGTTTAAAAAAAATTCTCTACAGGATATTAAAACTTACCTTTCAGGTCGGTGTGAACGGCGCGAGAGCAAAGCACGTTCTGTAAGGTGTTGCACAGTGTTAATAACAAGTCAGAAAAAGTGTTTTTAAAGAGTTTATTTATTTTAAAAACGAATATGTAGCTAAATTACGTCGGATAGTTGGCAAAACCTGTCCTCTTCCTCGAGGGCCGTGCGTTCCCCTGGCAACGCGTTTCCCTGGCGACGCCGCCGCCGCCACCCGCTGTTGCCTTCTTTGTTACCGGAAGTAAATTATTCAAGAAAGAAAACAATAAATATTATTTTATTCAAATTTAGATACACGTTTAATTTTGAGCATTAAAAGATGCAAGACATTATATGTGAGACTTTACAAAATATATGTTTAATAATTAATATGTTCTGTTTTTACAGGACCAATCGGAGTCTACCATCTCATCCGGGAATCTGTATCAGTGTACACATTTTTTTTAAATCACAGATTATTTTCCCCCATAAACATTTTTTAATTGTAGCATACATTTTACAGTTTTCATATTTCGATATTTTTTTTAAATAATGAATAAACACACACACACGTTTTAACAGGTCCTCTGCATCACTCTCCTCTCTGAGGAACATCTTCAGCCTTATTAAAAAACACCATAATCTATGGCTGTATATGAATATGCTAATTAGGACACGCCCCCACTCAATTTTCCTTCCTGCTAACATTAATCCCAGGTGGGATTTCAGTGTCGCGTTCACACTACACACACAGGGTCATGGTATTAATGTATTCAGTGACTGAGAACTAAAGCACTTTTGTATGTCGCTCTGGATAAGAGCATCTGCCAAATGCCAGAAATGTAAATGTAGATGGAATAATCAACCATTTATAAAAAAAACAAAAAAACAAAACAAAACACAATTACAGCAAAAATGATGCCAAATTCCTGTAGAAAATGTTTTGAACATCCTTGTATATTAAAAAAAGCATTAGGTTTCTGGATGGGAAACATGGATAAGTAATATTCCTGGAGCATGTGTAATAAGATCGATTCATGATTCATGTGAATCAATTTTTGATCCATGTTCAATTCAGATTGATTTGTGATTCGATTCACAGTTCAATAACAGATTCATGTAAATCTATTTGTGTTTGATTGAATCACAGTTTTGACTGACATTGACCACAATTAAATTGTGGGCGGGGCTTGTGGTCGACTTTATTTTTAGCTAGAACTGTATTCTGATTGGTTAGAATGACATTGTGGGTGGGGCTTGTGGTCTGACTGAGTAATGTTCTAGTTACTCTGTTTATCGCCTTCTGTACAGTTTTTTGCCTTACCCGTGACATCAGTACGACGATGACGGATGCACAGAGCGACTGTAGAGTTTCATCGTGGTTAGAGATTAAACACATCATCACCTGTTTAGCTGCTTCACACCTGCCACAATTTATATTAATACATTCATACAGAATTCCATCATTTTACATACAGTAGTGGAGAACAGTGTGAAAGGAGTGATACCTGTTGAAGGACACGACGTCCAGGATATAATTACTGCACAGGGTCAGAAGGCAGTTCTTCTGGATCTACACACACACACACACACACAGTTCTAACTCTTATACACTATATTGCCAAAAGTTTTGGGACGTCTGCCTTTGCATGCACATGAATGTAATATGGAGTTGCATCGCCCTTTCCAGGCGCCAACCCCTGAAAAACAACACCTGAACTCAATGATCTGGAGGGGTGTCCCAAAACTTTTGGAAATATAGTGTATGTATTGTATAACATCATGTTAAATGTCAGATTGCATGTAGTGTGTGTGTTTCCCAGCAGGCTTTGCGACATTCCTTCTGCTAGCTCCAAAATGGTGAGGTTAAACACACACGCTGACCCTGACACCTGCACGCTCACACACCTGCTGTGGGCTTTCATTCCCAAATACACCAGCTCCACACACTCACACACACGCACATACACATTACCAAGGTAAGACAGCTATTCAGATCAACCCAGATGTGCCACAGCACAATGATACAGTTATATCACTCTGTACCTTCAATACGTCTGGACGGCCACCGGACCGGGTGGAGAGAGGACGGCAGAACTCGACCGGTGATAACAAGATTTACATCCAGATCGACCAAAGAAAGATTGAAAATGTGCAAAGAACTCAGAATTCCTCAAAACAAAAAAGACAAAGAGACACGCATTAAACTGTGGCCACAAACTGAAGAGGCACGAAAGCAAGGGGGAAAAAGCTTTCTTTGTTTGAGCCAAAGCCATCACTGAGTGTAAAGAAATAAGAATGTTATAGTGGAAAAGCCCTGATGTGTCATTAAGCAGAAGTATGATGGATAATTTGTTTGCCTTTCATTAAGAAATATTGTTTTATTCTAAATTACGTCTAAAGGCCAGAGAGTTATAAACCTGCGTTTGCTTGTTCTATACTTCTAGAGACTTACTTATTTCTCTATACTTCTACTATACTATACTATAAATCTTTCTGCTTAAATATTTTTCATTAGGTATTCAGCTGGAAATCACTTGAAATGGCCCTTTTTTAAATAACTAAAACATAGATAACGTAGATAACTAAAACATTTGTGAACAAGTGTGAACAGATATGCATGAAAAAACAACAGAAGTAACTAAACAAAAAAAAAAAACACATCACACCTAAAAACCCCACCCACAAGTGCTGTGCAGCAATAAATGCAGGTAATGTAGGCATCAGAAGCATATTAGACACAGGTTTGCAGAAAAGAAATGAATGGGGACAAAAAATTTTCAAAAAGCAAAATCTTGTCTTTTAAGGTGTACCTGATTCTTTCTAAATGTAGTGTGTAGGGCTGTCAGTTCTGTCAGCTACATCTTAAAAGCTTCCTTTTTTCCAGAGCAAAAGAAGCCAATCCATCTTGTGGGAGATGTTCCAGGACGCATGCGGTGAAATCTCCTCAGATTATCAGCTAGAATGCCCAGTGTTACAGACACGCCAGGCTCACCACGCACATGCACACAACGCACGTCCTCTCCAGAGTTTTAATCAGCCACACCTGAGCACGATTACTCTCCACTCTCACGGCACTATATATATCACCACCTGAGCACTTCACTCCCGTCCGATCTCGTTAAACACTTGCTATGTGCATACGTAACGTTTGGACTCTTTTCTCAGCTTCAAGAAGCTCATCGCTGCATCCAGCCACGCCGCGCCTCCCGATCATACCCCGGGGTTTCTCCCACGCTCTGCTCCGCTCGTGCTCCCAGCTCCAGCTATCCGTCTCCCCTCAGATCACCTCCGGCCTCCCCGCTTACCTGCAGTTTCCCCCGTGCACGCGCACCGCTATCCGCCCTCTTTCCTCTCCCCTGGTTGTGTCAATAAACTTCCATCCTGAGTTCATCTGTGCCTCCGTCCGTCCTTATAACAGAAGATCGGACCCACACTCCGATACAACCAGGATGAGCGCTCCGGATCCCGTCGCGGAGCTGGTGGAAGCGCTTCGCCGCGCGCTCAACCCCGCCGCGACCACTTCCGCATCCGCCGCAGCCACTTCCGCATTCGCCGCTGCCTCTCCGTCACCTCCGGTGATCGCCAGTCCCGTGGCTGCCCCGGCGCCCTTCTCTGGATCAGTGGGGGATTGCAATGGGTTTCTGCTTCAGTGCTCACTGGCCCTGGAGATGCAGCCTCAGCTATACCCTGACGATAAAGCTAAAGTGGCCTTCATAATCTCTCGCCTGGAAGGGAAGGCCCTTCGTTGGGCAGAGCCCCTCTGGACCCAACACCACCCTGCCGTGACCTCCCTATCTAGCTTCCTGGAGCACTTTCGAGAGGTCTTCGGCACGCCAGCAGGGGACTCATCCATAGGTGAGAGATTATGTCGGTTAAGACAAGGTGCATTGACTGTATCTGATTTTGCCCTACAGTTCCGGACCCTTGCCTCCGCCAGTGGATGGAATGAGCAGGCGCTCATCACCACCTATCGTCAGGGCCTGAATCCCAGCATCCGGCTGCATCTCGCTGCGTACGAGGACTCCATCGGGCTGGAAAAGTTCATCCAGCTTTCCATCAGGGTCGCCACCCGTATGCAGCTGTGCCTCGAGGAGCACCAGGACCAGTTGCTGCCCCCAGCTGCACCCCGCCGGTCAGAGCATGTCAGGTGCCCAGAACCAGCCGACGAGCCCATGGATCTGGAACACTCCGACGTCGCAACCATCGAGCGGCAGCGGGAGCGGCAGAGGAGGCTGGCCCAGAATCGTTGTCTCTACTGCGGCCGTTTGGGGCATTTCATAGCGGAATGCCCCACCCGCCCGGCACGATCAGTGGTAAGTGCACTACTACCGGTACTTAATATTAAGAAACCACTTTCCATCGTAGTGAATCTTACTGTCTCTGATCTGTGCATTTCAGCCCGCGCGCTCCTCGATTCTGGGTCAGCGGGGAACTTCATCTCCGGTGCCCTCTGCCGCCAGCTCCGCCTCAAACTCACCGCCACGCAGAAGGCCTACCAGATCCATGCGGTAACTGGGAGAACCCTCCAAACTGTGCATCACCTGGCAGGGCCGCTGAGCCTCCAGGTGGGGGCTCTGCACTGTGAGGAACTTCATCTGCTGGTTCTGGAGAACGCCACCACTGATATTATATTGGGCCGCCCATGGCTGGAACTTCATGACCCCGTCCTTTCCTGGAAGACAGGAGAAATCTTGAAGTGGGGAGAGCACTGCTTCGGGGCCTGCTTTCCCAACCTCCCTGCCCCAAGTCCTCCGCAGGTCCACCACCTTCCAGCCCAGGCCACGTCGGTAGAAAGCCCCCCCGAAGCATGCCCTCCGGATATTCCAGCCTGCTACTCCCACTTCAGGGATGTCTTCTGCCCCAGGAAGGCCTCCAAGCTGCCCCCACACCGGCCATGGGACTGTGCTATCGACCTCATTCCCGGTGAACCAGTGCCCAAGGGACGGATTTACTCCTTATCTATTCCCGAGGAGAAAGCCATGGAGGAGTACATCCAGGAGGCTCTAACCCAAGGCTATATTCGTCCGTCCACTTCCCCTGCTGCTTCCAGTTTTTTCTTTGTGGCCAAGAAGGACGGCGGCCTCCGTCCCTGCATTGACTATCGGGCCCTGAACCAGATCACAGTTAAATTCAGGTACCCCCTTCCTCTTGTCCCCGCAGCGCTGGAACGGCTCCGCGGCGCCACCATATTCACCAAGCTAGACCTCCGCAGTGCATATAATTTAATCCGGATCCGAGAGGGTGACGAATGGAAGACGGCGTTCGTGACCCCGACCGGACATTATGAATATTTAGTCATGCCATACGGGCTCGCCAACGCCCCCTCAGTGTTCCAAGATTTTATGCATACGGTGCTCCGGGAGTTTCTCCATAAGTGCGCTCTCGTATACATCGACGACATCTTGATATACTCCCGGAGCTTGGCCGAGCACCGCCAGCACGTGAGGGAAGTCCTCCAACGGTTACGAGAGTACCAGCTCTTCCTCAAGGCCGAGAAGTGCGCGTTTCACCAGTCCTCTGTGCACTTCCTGGGCTACATCCTCGACCGCAGTGGCGTCCGGATGGATGAGAGGAAGGTAGCCGCCGTCCGGGACTGGCCCCCCCCCACAACCATCAAGGAGCTACAGCGGTTCCTGGGTTTTGCGAACTTTTACAGGCGATTCATCCGCGGATATAGTTCCATCACCAGCCCGCTCACCAGTCTGCTCCGTAATAAGCCCAAGTCGCTAGCCTGGAACCCAGCCGCCTCCCAGGCCTTTGACACCCTCAAGACGGCATTCACCACTGCTCCCCTCCTAGTCCACCCTAACCCAGAGCTACCATTCATTGTCGAGGTCGACGCCTCGACCACTGGGGTGGGAGCGGTTCTATCGCAGCAGCAGGGGAAACCCCCAGTCCTCCACCCATGTGCCTTTTTTTCCAAAAAGCTCAGTCCAGCCGAAGCCAACTACGACATTGGCAACCGAGAACTGCTAGCTATCAAACTTGCATTAGAGGAGTGGAGGCACTGGCTCGAAGGAGCGAAACACCCGTTTGTGGTTCTCACAGACCACAAAAACCTCGAGTACGGGCTGCGAAGAGGCTCAACCCCCGGCAGGCTCGATGGGCACTGTTCTTCACGAGGTTCCACTTCACCATCTCTTACCGTCCCGGGCCCAAGAATGTCAAGGCAGACGCCTTGTCGCGGCTGCATGGTCAAGAGGAACCCAGTGAGGAACCTGAGCCCATCCTCCCCGAAAAGCTCTTCGTCAGCCCCATCTCCTGGTCAGGAGAAACGCTCCCAGAGCCTGATGCTCACACCAGCACCCCGCCAGGATGCCCCCCGGGGTTGCAGTTCATTCCTCGAGCACAGCGCAGCTCGCTTCTCCACTCCACGCATGCCTCTCTGGGCACTGGTCACCCTGGAATTCAAGGAACCCTCTCGCTCCTTAGACAACGCTTCTGGTGGCCTGGCATGGCAAGCGATGTCCAAAGGTACGTCCAAGGGTGCCAAGAGTGTGCCATTTCCAAGAATCCCCGCCACTTACCATCTGGGAAGCTCCTACCCCTGCCCGTCCCCAACCGCCCATGGTCGCACCTAGGCGTGGACTTTATGACCGATCTCCCTGCCTCCAGAGGATACACCTGTGTCCTAGTTATCATTGACCGTTTCTCCAAATCCTGCCGTTTAGTACCCCTGCCGGGACCCCCCACCGCCTTTGACACGGCAGAGTGCCTGTTTAACCACGTGTTCCGATATTTTGGGCTACCGGAGGATATCGTGTCAGACAGGGGGCCACAATTCACCTCCCGAGTCTGGAAAGCCTTCCTCAAACGCCTAGGAGTGACCGTGAGCCTGTCCTCTGGCTACCACCCCCAAACAAATGGACAGACGGAGAGAAAAATTCAGGAGGTGAGTCGCTTTCTGCGTACCTTTTGCCATGACCACCAAGAAGCCTGGAGTCAATTCGTAGGATGGGCCGAGTACGCACAGAACTCCTTACGCCAACCCACTACCGGCCTTACCCCCTTTCAGTGTGTGCTCGGTTATCAACCGCCCCTGTTCCCCTGGGATGGGGAACCTTCAGATGTGCCAGCTGTGGACCACTGGTTCCAGGAGAGCGAGAGGGTCTGGGACGCAGCACACCGACAGCTCCAAAGAGCACTCCGCAGGCGCAGAACGACGGCGGACCTTCGACGGTCCAAGGCGCCTGAGTATCGACCAGGGCAGAAGGTCTGGCTGTCGACCCGTGACATCAAGATGCGCCTGCCCAGCAAGAAACTGAGTCCCAGATTCATTGGCCCGTTCGAAATCACACACCAGATCAATCCTGTCACGTACCGCTTAAAACTTCCTCCTACATATAAAATCCACCCAGTATTCCATGTCTCTTTACTGAAACCTCACCACCCTTCTGTTTTTTCCCCCACAGAGTCTGGCGAGTCCGAGGGGCCCCCCCCACCGCTGATTATAGATGAGGGGCCCGCGTACCTGGTGAGGGACATTTTGGACTCTCGACGCCGTGGTGGACGCCTGGAGTATCTGGTGGACTGGGAAGGGTACGGCCCCGAGGAGCGATCGTGGGTGCCCCGGAAGGACGTCCTCGACCCCACGCTACTCGAGGACTTCCACGCCGGACACCCCGATCGGCCAGCTCCTCGGGGCAGAGGCCGTCCACCGCGACGTCGGGGTCTGCGGTCCTCAGGAGCGGACCGTCGAGGGGGGGGTAATGTTACAGACACGCCAGGCTCACCACGCACATGCACACAACGCACGCCCTCTCCAGAGTTTTAATCAGCCACACCTGAGCACGATTACTCTCCACTCTCACGGCACTATATATATCACCACCTGAGCACTTCACTCCCGTCCGATCTCGTTAAACACTTGCTATGTGCATACGTAACGTTTGGACTCTTTTCTCAGCTTCAAGAAGCTCATCGCTGCATCCAGCCACGCCGCGCCTCCCGATCATACCCCGGGGTTTCTCCCACGCTCTGCTCCGCTCGTGCTCCCAGCTCCAGCTATCCGTCTCCCCTCAGATCACCTCCGGCCTCCCCGCTTACCTGCAGTTTCCCCCGTGCACGCGCACCGCTATCCGCCCTCTTTCCTCTCCCCTGGTTGTGTCAATAAACTTCCATCCTGAGTTCATCTGTGCCTCCGTCCGTCCTTATAACACCCAGGCTGTAATTGCTGCAAAAGGTGGTTTTTTGATGAAGGCAAAGTTTGAAGAAAACATTCATCATTTCCATCAAAATCATTATTACTCATTATAACTCATGTCAGCATGTTCTGTTCTTTTGCTATACTTTCTATTCAGACTAATTTCGTGTGTGTTTCCTTGGAAAACAATAAAATGTTTGAATGATCCAAAACTTTTGAGCGGTAGTGTAAATCCTCTATGTTTAGCTCTACATTCTTCCAGATCTCAAATGTATTGTCTAATGCTGATGGGCAAAAGGAGGGGCTAGGTGAGAGAGAGGTCAAAAATGACATTTGGGTGAATTTAAAAGTTTCTGAGTTCCCAAATATTAATATGATTATGAATAATAGGATTGTGATTATAAATTGAACTAGCTATACCTGTGGTTGAAAAAAATATTGAGTTAATGGAATATGGGAAACACTCCTCCTTTTCCAGCACCAACCAACTCTCCCCTTTCAGAGACAAATCTATCCATGACGTCAAAGACCTCAAGTTCACAGCCCAATAGTAATAAAGAAAATTACGTAAGGCAAGCCCTCCCTGTATTCTAGGTTTACACAGGTGCTGTTTAGAAATTCTATGGACTTTATAGTCCCAGATAAAAGGAACCAGAATGGAGTCCAGTTTTTTGAAAAAAGAATCTTCTGCACCACACACAAAAATTGTGGGAAAAATATTGTCTTAACTGCATTTATTCTACCCACAAGAGAAATAGGAAGCGTTCTCCAGAAATTGATGATGGATTTAAGTTTAAACAAAAGAGGTTGAAAATTAGCCTTAACTAAGTCAGAAAACTTTTTTTTACCTCAATTCCTAGATGTGTGAACTTTTCTGAAGCAATTTTAAAGGGCAAATGATGAAGCCAAGAAATGAATAAAATTACATCATTTGCATATAATGCTAATTTGTTATCAGTACCTTTGGTTTTGTAGGGTACCCGGATGGCCCGAATGGCTTCAGTCAAAGGCTCAATCACTAGTGAAAACAAAAGTGGCGAGAGCAAGCTTGCCTCCTTATTTACAGTATCTGATATTTCTTTAATAGTAATTTCGGCATTTAGCTCCTCAACTTGCTCCTGATTTCATGAAGGCAGATTCTGTTGATCTAGATACTGAGTCTAAATGTCCTTTAGATGAATACAGAGATTGATAAAATGAATAGAACCTACTATTTATATCCTTAGAGGTTGTAAGAAGTTCTCCTGTGTCTGATTTAAATTTGTATATTGTACGTTCAGATGCTGTTTTACGAAGTTGCCTTGCTAAAAGTTTCTGAGGTTTATCACCAAATTCAAAGTATTTTTACTTTATATACTGAAAAGATTTGAAAATTTTAAACGAGAGAATTTGCTTTCATTTGCATTTAAGTGCACAATTATTATTATTTTTTTTTTAGATTTTCGATACATGGCTGTTTAGCGTTCTCCATTTCTAATTCCTGAATTTGTTCTTCTAATACCTCTAACTGAGCCCTACTTCTTTTTTTTTAATACGCTTGATATGATATAATACAACCTCTAATGTATGCTTTAAATGTGTACTCCCATAGAAAAATAATACTCCCATAGAAATAACAGGCTTGTCATTGAACTCAAAAAAAGGTTTTAATCTCTTGCTTTAAGAAATGAATAAAGACTTTATTTGTAAGTAAATGTGAGTTAAGCCTCCAGTTTCTTTGAGGTTTCTCCATATTATCTATTTTAACAGAAAATGTCACAGGACTTTGATCGGAAATAACAATATAATGATACTTAGCCGTATAGACCTGAGGCATAATTTTACCATCCAGAATGAAATAATCTAGATTTCATTGAGAATATGAGAATGAGAATAGACATTATGGACTAGAGAATGAAAAAGAGTATTCCTTAGCTGGTGGAATTTTCCACACATCAAACATATTAGAATTGTTTATATATGCATTCAAAAATTTACTCGAATTGGAACTAACTATTTTTGTTTTTGTGGAGGATGATTTGTCTAAATACGGATCTAGGACACAGTTCAAATCAAAAAATCAAATCAAATAAAAAAAATTTGTATCTGAAATATTTGGAATTAGTTGAAACAATTTTTTGAAAAAGGTTTATTCAGATTTGTCACAATTTGGTCCATACACATTGATTAAAGTCAAATGCACAGAAAATATTTCTCCAACTACTATTACAAATCTGCCTTCTTTATTTGCAATAGTCAAATTATGTTTAAATGGGACTCCTTTATGGATAAGAATAGCCATACCTCTGGATTTGACAGAGAAATTGGAATGGTATATTTGTCTGATCCATTTGCACCTCAGTCTATCATGGGCAGTACGTTTCATGTGAGTTTCTTGTATGAACATAATATGCGAAGCCAACCTCTGCATATCATCTCATAGAGCCTTAACCAAAGTACAACGATGTGTCCACTAAATTCAGAAACTTCGACAAAACAACAGACCTTCATCTCAGACTTGTAGTTCAACATTTACTTGTCTGTGCCAAACTGCTCAATCGCAAATTTCTATGCCTTGTTCGCGTCGGTAAAAACCTTATCTCCCTCTCTGAACGTCACTGTCACGGTTGGCAAAGTTCCCTGTTGGGCCACTAGGGGGCTTTCAGCAGGGGTTTTGTTTTGTTTGTTTGTATGTGCCATGTGTTTGTTTTAACCCCGCCTGATCCTTAATGTGTTCCCGCCTCTGTTCACCTGTCCCTCATGTTCTACTGATTATGCCTCTTATTTATAGTGGTTTCTGTGCTCGTGGTTTTTGCTAGTCCTCATCTTTAATGTGAGTTTTGTTCTGTGTTTGGTTTTCTTCCCCTGTGTATGAGTGTTCCTTTTTTGAATAAACCTGTTTGATGTCTATCCCCGCGTATGGGTCTGCTCCGTCTTGCCTGGTACCACCGGTACGTGACAGAAGGACTAGCCACAACTGTTCAGACCCAGCGGGATAGCCTAGTCGAGGACCCACAGATTTTTTGGACCTTTTTTTTGTTTGCTGGGGACATCGCTCCGCTTCTGTTCCTGTGGGGACGTCGTTCCACTTTTTGGTTTCCCGTGGAGGGCGCCGCCTCACTTCTCGTCGGCGGAGGATGTTCCCTACCTGATTTGTTTTGCTGGTGCTCGCTCCACTTCTGTTCCTGTGGGGGACGTCGCTCCGCTTCCTGTTTTCCGTGGAGGACGCCGCCTCACTACTTGTCGGCGGAGGATGTTACCGGCCACACCTGTTTCTTTGGAATATTTGCTTTTGTCTCCCATGGACCTTTTCCTGCTCCTGTGGGGATACGGCCTGGTTTCGGGCTCTGGTGGGAGGATGTTTCCCTCCCTCCCTCCCTTCGGGGGTTTTTCTGCCCCAGCTGGGCTGAGGTCGTCGCTCGGCTCTTCTGCTCGACAGTGGACGTCGCTCGGCTCTTCTGCTCGGTGGTGGACGTCACTCGGCTCTTCTGCTCGGTGGTGGACGTCGCTCAGCTCTTCTGCTCGGCGGTGGACATCGCTCAGCTCTTCTGCTCGGCGGTGGACGTCGCTCGGCTCTTCTGCTCGGCGGTGGACGTGGAACCCTCTGGCCGTGCCGCCGTGCCCCTAGCTCCCCCCCGCTTGCCTCGCCGTGCCCCTCACTACCCCCCGCTTGCACCTCGCTCCCCCCCACTTGCCTCGCCGTGCCCCTCGCTCCCCCCCCCCCGCTTGCCTCGCCATGCCCCTCGCTCCTTTCTGGTTTTCACCGGACCCGCAGCCCTTCCGGACTTTTGGGGATGGGTACGGGTTGGCGCGTCAGGAGCCGCGCCTAAAGAAAACAATATTTAATTTTTATTTTAATCCCGTTAAAATAATAAAAACAAAACACTCCAAACACCCTATATGAGGGGTGGCTCAGTGGTAGGTTTCTCACCTAGCATGCGGAAGGCCCGGGTTCGCTTCCCAGCCAATGCCTCAACCTGGATGCAGTGCTGGTCCCAAGCCCAGAAAAAATGGGAGGGTTGCGTCAGGAAGGGCATCCGTTGTAAAACATTTGCCAAGTTGTTGTGCGGACCAGTTGGTCTGCTGTGGCGACCCCGAACAGGGAGCAGCTGAAAGCAACTTCTTACTCCAAACACCATATAAAACCCTCTATAATTACCTGCAAAACAGCCATCAATCCCAAACTACTTTCTGAGGGTATTCAGGATCAAAGGAGAATGAGTGACCAAAGGCGTACAAATCCACAATGTTTGTTTGCTCACTCAGACCATGTCCATGCACTAAGAAACAAGAAAGTGCTACCAAACAGCATGATTCCACACAAAAAATCAGCCCTGTCTCCAGGCCTCCTTTCAGAGGCCACACCCTCTACTAATAGCCACCTCCCTGGCTACAAATGGCATTTTAAGCAGTCAAATTAGGCTTAAAATTGAACATATGTAACAATATATAAAAGCTACGATATCATCAATGAGCTTTCTGTTGTCTTATCTTTCACCCGGAAGTCCCCCTTGTTTTGTAAAGTTTTCAATGTAGATTTTTATTTGTTACAAGAAAGACATGTTTTAGCCTCAGATTTTTAATTTCTGGAAAAATCAGTGGAGAGACAATATATGAATGCTTATGGAAATAGTAAATCTGCTGGTGTTGCCATATTAAAGGGCTCCTTTAAGGTAAAAATCCTAAAGCAATATAGCTCATTATTCAGGAAGATGGATCATTTTAGTTGTTGAATTTATTACGATTATTTTTCCAGGTAATATATATGGTCATAATAACAACCACAGAAACGCACTATTTTTTGCAAAATTAGAAGAAAAAATAAATGCCTTATTGAATTCTTTCTTTAATTCTAAACTAATATTTGGGGGTGACTGGAACTGCATAAATGACCCTATTAAAGACCCTCAAAGATCCTTAAGAGGTACTTATGGAGAATTTAATAATCTCTGTCTGCACTTAAATTGTGATGTGTGGAAAATAAAAAATCCACATCAAATCCAGTTCACTTGGAATAACAATTTATCTGTGAGATCTAGGATTGAATTTTGGCTTATTTCAAATGATTTATTGGATAGTGTGGAAGAAACAAAAACAGAACCCTCTGTTTTTTCTGATAATATGATTACTTTAGTTCATTGTAATTTTTTTTTTAAAGTTTTTGCCAATAAATTTTAGTGTACAGCTATCAAAGTTGAAAATTAATTATAATCACTGATTAATCTGTACAGATAGTTGCAATGTTAAGTCAACAGGGATCTGTCAAAATAAAGTGTAACCAATCCATGAGACATGACTACAACTGCAGCATTGACTAACAACAAGGTTTTCTTTCCTTGTAGCCATCTTTGTCTATCATACTTTTTTACATGGTTTCTTTATCGCTTCTCTTTGCACTACCCATATGATAAATGAGACTACACAGTACCACAGAGTATTGGACTTTCTTCAAGGTGCTCAGTGAGGCTGTTATGCATGGTTATAAATGGTTGAAAACAACATGGACAGTTATTAATACCTGCTTAAATGCAGTGCTGATATTTTCTCTTATGCAATTATTTTAGACCAGATTGTTGGTTTGACTAGAACATTAGGCAATAGTTCCTATTGTACCCATCATGTAGACAGTACCCATCAGTAGACAGGATATTCTTTATGCTTTAGTATAGTTGTTCATCTGTATCACACCAAACTCCGGATATGATCTACTTAATAAAGTATTATTATACCATATTTCATAGTCTCTTAGGCTGTAAATTAAGTAAAATGAAGCAAACCTAAAATGAGTCAAAAAACATTTTAAGACATTTGCAATTTAATTGCAAAAAAATTAAGTTACAAAACCACTGCAAACTAAATATCACACACTTCTGTGTTCAGAACACGATTTGTATAGCAATCATTTTTAAGGTATCAGAACACCCCTGCAAGGTGGCAGTGTATGCAGGAAGAAGTGCACCATTTGAATGGAGACGGTGGCATCCAGGTTCACTTCTCTGCTGTTGAACGTTGACTCTGGTTTACAGCAAAAAACACAATTTTGGTAGGAGAAGCATTCTTTGTTCTCAAAAATAATGTGTAATTGATATACAAAGCTGAAATGTTGTGAGGGAAATAGTCACTCGTATTATGCTACTAAATGGTCACATTGTAAGGGTTAGAAAAACTAACAAACTGCATTTCATTTCATAAAAGCTGAACTATACAGCATATAACCAGAGAATTTTACACCAAGATCACAGGGATCTGATTTTTCCAGATTAATCAGGAATTTGTGATTTTCTCCTCTTAATTTTTAGCCCAAGTAAATAATGCACTCAATCTTACTTAAGTAATTTTTACCCAAGCATTTGCAAACTTCTGTCTCCAAACTTGCCCATCACCTCCTCATCACCTGTGTTCCCCTCACCAACATGTCCATTAAAATCTGCTCCTATCACCACTCTCTCACCCGTGGGAATACTCTCCATCACCTCATCTAATTCACTCCAGAATCTCTCTTTCTCCTCTAACTCACAACCTACCTGTGGGGCATAACCACTAACAACATTCAACATCACCTCTTCAATCTCTAACTTCAGACTCATCACTCTGTCTGACACTCTCTTCACCTCCAGGACATTCCTCACAAACTCCTCCTTCAGGACCACACCTACCCCATTTCTCTTACTATCCACACCATAATAAAACAGCTTGAATCCTGCTCCTATACTATGAGCCTTGCTACCCTTCCACCTGGTCTCCTGTACACACAGTATATCCACCTTCCTTCTCTCCATCATATCAGGCAGCTCTCTACCTTTCCCTGTCATAGTACCAACATTCAGAGTTCCTATTCTCAGTCCTACACTCTTACCTTTCCTCTTCTCTCTCTCTGTGCACTCTCTTCCCTCCTCTCCTTCTTCGATCAACAGTAGCCCAATTTCCACTGGCGCTCTGTAGGTCAACGGCGCTGATGGTGGTCGTTGTTAACCTGGGCCTCGACCTATCTAATTTCGAAATTCAGAGTACTGACGATTCGCATGGTTAAATTTGGCAATGTTTTATGCCGGATGCCCTTCCTGACGCAACCTTCTCTATTTATCCGGGCTTGGGACCGGCAGAGAAGTCACTGGACTGTGACTCCCATGGCTAGATTAATAGAGGGTCCACTGAAATGTCAAAATCCACTTTGCCAGAAACAGTGCCATGATCTGAATGGTCGTTTAGATCATTTGAAATTGCATGTTTCAAAGAAAGAAGAGGGTAAGTGCCTATTTAAAGGTCGTGGCAAGGCCTTTTCATTGAGGCCCTCCTTCTAGATATCGTAAAAATCTGTGCAGGTCTCAACTGTGAATTTTGTTCATTCTGTGCCCAGCCAGTTACTTGATGTTGCTCAAAAGTCCATCAGATGTAAGATTGATGATCCTGAGAATATCCTGGACCCACCTGATATGAAAGGGCTATATACCAGGAATTTATGATTTATATGAAGTTACAGGCCAATCTAGCCATGGGGATCACAGTCCAGTGACTTCTGTGCCGGTCCCAAGCCCGGATAAATAGAGAAGGTTGCGTCAGGAAGGGCATCCGGCGTAAAACATTGCCAAATATAATCATGCGAATCGTCAGTATGAATTTCATACAGGATCGGTCGAGGCCCGGGTTAACAACGACCGCCATCGGCGCCGTTGACCTACAGAGCGCCCGTGGAAATTGGGCTACTGTTGGTCGAAGAAGTAGAGGAGGGAGGAGAGTGCACAGACAGAGAGAGAAGAGGAAAGGTAAGAGTGTAGGACTGAGAATAGGAACTCTGAATGTTGGTACTATGACAGGGAAAGGTAGAGAGCTGGCTGATATGATGGAGAGAAGGAAGGTGGATATACTGTGTGTACAGGAGACCAGGTGGAAGGGTAGCAAGGCTCGTAGTATAGGAGCAGGATTCAAGCTGTTTTATTATGGTGTGGATAGTAAGAGAAATGGGGTAGGTGTGGTCCTGAAGGAGGAGTTTGTGAGGAATGTCCTGGAGGTGAAGAGAGTGTCAGACAGGGTGATGAGTCTGAAGTTAGAGATTGAAGGGGTGATGTTGAATGTTGTTAGTGGTTATGCCCCACAGGTAGGTTGTGAGTTAGAGGAGAAAGAGAGATTCTGGAGTGAATTAGATGAGGTGATGGAGAGTATTCCCACGGGTGAGAGAGTGGCGATAGGAGGGGATTTTAATGGACATGTTGGTGAGGGAAACAGAGGTGATGAGGAGGTGAAGGGCAAGTTTGGAGTTAAGGAAAGGAACCTTGAAGGACAGATGGTAGTGGACTTTGCTAAGAGGATGGACATGGCTGTGGTTAACACTTATTTTCAGAAGAGAGAGGAGCATAGAGTGACTTACAAGAGTGGAGGTAGGAGAACACAGGTTGACTACATTCTATGTAGAAGAGGCAATCTGAAAGAGATTAATGACTGTAAAGTGGTAGTGGGAGAGAGTGTAGCCAGACAGCATAGGATGGTGGTGTGTAGGATGACTTTGATGGTCTGTAAGACGAAGAGGTCAAAGATAGAGATAGAGAAGAAAACCAAGTGGTGGAAGCTAAAAAAGGAGGAATGTTGTGAGGAATTTAGACAGAAGTTGAGGCAGGCTCTGGGTGGTCAGGTATTGCTGCCAGATGACTGGGAAACTACAGCAGAAGTAATCAGGGAGACAGGGAGAAAGGTGCTGGGTGTGTCATCTGGAAGGAGGAAAGAAGATAAGGAGACTTGGTGGTGGAATGAGGAAGTTCAGGATAGTATCCAGAGGAAGAGGTTAGCCAAGAAGAAGTGGGACATGGACAGGACTGAAGAGAATAGACAGGAATACAAGGAGTTACAGCGCAGAGTGAAGAGGGAGGTGTCTAAGGCCAAGCAGAAGGCATATGACGAGTTGTACACTAGGTTAGACACTAGAGAAGGAGAGAAGGACTTGTACAGGTCAGCCAGGCAGAGGGATCGAGATGGGAAGGATGTGCAGCAAGTTAGAGTTATTAAGGATAGAGATGGAAGGGTGCTCACAAGTGAGGAGAGTTTACAGAGGAGATGGAAGGCGTACTTTGAGGAGCTGATGAATGAGGAAAATGAGAGGGAAAAAAGAGTAGAAGGGATGAACTCTGTGGAACAGAAAGTAGATAAGATTAGAAAGGATGAAGTCAGGAAGGCTTTGAAGAGGATGAAAAGTGGAAAGGCAGTTGGTCCTGACAACATCCCGGTGGAGGTCTGGAAGTGTCTAGGAGAGGCAGCAGTGGAATTTTTAACTAGTTTGTTCAACAGGGCTTTAGAGAGTGAGAGGATGCCTGAGGAATGGAGAAGAAGTGTGTTAGTGCCGATCTTTAAGAATAAGGGTGATGTGCAGAGTTGCAGTAACTATAGGGGGATAAAGTTGATGAGCCATACAATGAAGCTATGGGAAAGAGTAGTGGAAGCTAGGTTAAGGAAGGTAGTGGAAATTTGTGAGCAGCAGTATGGCTTCATGCCCAGAAAGAGCACAACAGATGCAATTTTTGCTCTGAGGATTTTGATGGAGAAGTATAGGGATGGTCAGAGGGAGTTGCACTGTGTGTTTGTAGACTTGGAGAAAGCGTATGACAGGGTGCCAAGAGAAGAGCTGTGGTACTGTATGAGGAAGTCAGGAGTAGCAGAGAAGTATGTCAGAGTGGTGCAGGACATGTATGAGAGGAGCAGGACAGTGGTGAGGTGTGCTGTAGGTCAGACAGAGGAGTTCAAAGTGGAGGTGGGACTGCATCAGGGATCGGCTCTGAGCCCCTTCCTGTTTGCTATAGTGATGGACCAGTTGTCAGAGAAGGTCAGACAGGAGTCTCCTTGGACAATGATGTTTGCAGATGACTTTGTGATCTGTAGTGAGAGCAGGGAGCAGGTGGAGGAAAACCTGGAGAGGTGGAAGTTTGCGCTGGAGAGAAGAGGAATGAAAGTCAGTCGTAGTAAGACTGAGTACATGTGTGTGAATGAAAGGGAGGGAAGTGGAACAGTAAGGTTACAGGGTGAAGAGGTGGAGAAGGTACAGGAGTTTAAATACTTGGGGTCAACAGTCCAGAGTAATGGAGAGTGTGGGAAAGAGGTAAAGAAGCGAGTGCAGGCAGGTTGGAATGGATGGAGAAAGGTGTCGGGAGTTCTGTGTGATAGGAAAATATCAGTGAGAATAAAGGGGAAGGTGTACAGGACAGTGGTGAGACCGGCCATGCTGTATGGTTTAGAGACAGTGTCACTGAGGAAGAGACAGGAGTCAGAGCTAGAGGTAGCAGAGCTGAAGATGTTGAGGTTCTCTTTGGGAGTGACAAAATTGGACAGGATTAGGAACGAGTACATCAGAGGGACAGATCATGTTGGACGTTTGGGGGACAAAGTTAGGGAGGCCAGATTAAGATGGTTTGGACATGTTCAGAGGAGGTAGAGTGAGTATATTGGTAGGAGAATGTTGGACATGGAGCTGCCAGGCAGGAGGCAAAGAGGAAGGCCAAAGAGGAGGTATATAGATGGAATTAATGAGGATATGAAGCTAGTGGGTGCAAGTGTTGAGGATGCAGAAGATAGGGATAGGTGGAGAGAGATGATTCGCTGTGGCGACCCCTGAAGGGAAAAGCCGAAAGAAGAAGAAGATGAAGTTACAGGCCAAATACCTTGTACCTTCCTCCATTATTCAAATGATTGTGGAACAAATAGACAGTCTTAATGATTTGTGTTACCAGTACATAGTAAATCTACTTAAAGGTGCCCTGCAAGCAAATACCCAACTGAGTGAGTCGGAAATAGAACAAAGGTGTTTTGACAAGTTTAAATGACAGTAGTTTGCATGCAACCTGTAGTCCTGCACTCTCTACTGAGTATTTGAGAATGCAGTACTTTCAGAAAAAATTCTATGTGCATCCTCAAACTATTAGTTTAGGCACTGTGAAAAACAAAAGAAACAATTTGCTCAGTATATCCCAATAAAAGAGACCTTGCAGGCTTTGCTAGTCTTAGACACAATTGTGTGGCAAGAATGTACAAAGCCTGTATATGACACTTCACATCTTTTTAATGATGTGAGTGATGGTTCTGTATATAAGAGTAATGCTCTGTTTGGGGAGTCAGGTATAAGTATAAAGCTCATACTATATCAAGAGATCGAGATCCTTAACAAACTTGGGTCAGCGGAAAAAAAAAATACAAGATACTTGGGGTTTACTTTACACTGGCCAACCTTGACCCATTTTATCGTTCCACACTCTTAAATGAAATGGTTCTGTTTAGAACCAGAAATGGTTCTATCAGCCGCTTCATATATAGAACCATTCAATAAAAATGGTTCCCCCAAATGGTTCTTTGAATCCAAGTTAGAAGGGTTCTTGGTTATTAAAAAAGTTATTTATTATAAGAAAATATAACCAATCCAGAAAAGTCTAACTGTTCAAATTTATTGTTTATACAAAAATATTAGTTTGATATAATTTAAATTTGCACCTCTGTATACTCTGTATGAGACAGCAAAACTTTAAATTATTTTACATTTAAAATGTTTAATTACATTCAACCATTTAATTTTAATTATTTCATTTAAGCAAAGAAAGTTCATTTAAACTTTTTTACTGTAGGTACATACACAGTACTTAACTTTTACATGCATCTCTGAAATGAGGAAAATCTTGTAAGTAAGGAAAGATGACTGTACATTTTTAGTACAGGTATTGGTGTTCTTGTGTCATGGCAACATCTAAGTTTTAGCATATATTTTTGAATAAAAGTCATTGTGTGCTTAATGGCAACAGAGTACTGCACATTGAAAAGAAAGTAGATTGCAAACAGGCATTCCACAGCCTGTGTCATGTCAATGTCTGCCTCTCGTATAATGTTCATGTCCATTGTAATGCTGACACTTTCAGCCTAGGGGGTATCAGGAGAGCCATTGAACACTATGGTTGGTGTAGGAACCTGTGGGTTCCTGTAAAACAAACATTTCACCTTTGTGCTTTTCACCAAAAAAACAGAAGTCATCAAATAGACTTAATTACTCCATAATTTATTCAACAATAAGCCAACCTAGATGTGTATGACTTCCTTTCTTCAGTTGAACAATCTGAGTTATATTTAATAATATCCTGGTTCTTCCAAGCTTTGTAATGTGTTTGAATGTCAACATTACTGATGACTGAAGAAGATTCAAAATGCTACCACGTCAGCTCCACTTTGAATCTAATTAGTTCTTTCGTTCTTGTGACTGAATCATGACAACACAGATATGACAACTAGGCATGCGAGACACAAGAACCAACAAGACTCATAATTATTGATGTGGAGCTGATGTCCCACCCCATTGGATGCTATTTTTTTATCTATACATAGTCTAATTATAGCAACCTATCTTGGTAAATATTAATCTTTTTGCTTTAGAAGACAAGTATTAACCCCTGGAGTTGTATAGATTTCTTTTATGATCAATGCATTTTTGGGGGTTTCAAAAATTGGGGTGCTATTCAATGTCATTAAAAAGCTTGTGACTAAGAAAGAGAGTGAGTAAATTATAGGGTAAATTTCATTGAAAATGTTTGTTAAAAATTTGGCGTAAGAGTAAAATGAGTAATATTTATATATTTGCATGAACAGTTCCTGTAATTCAAGTCAAGTGCCGCAAATGTGAAACTACAGACGACTCTATACTTACACTATTTACACAGTAGAGGGAGCTGGGGTTTTCTTTAAATAGTGCTGGCAATAAAATGAGTGCAGCATTCCTAACAAGACCTATTAACAGATACAAATGATTGTACATTAGGTACAGAAATCAATTAAAGGGATAGTTTTCCCAAAAATGAAAAAATTCTGTCATCATTCACTCACTCTCTAGACATTTCAAACCTATATGGCTTTCGTTTTTCAGCATAACACAAAAGATATTTTTGAAGAATGTTGGTAACCGAACAACTCTGGTAGCCATTCAATTCTATTGTATAGACACAAAACCAATGCAGGTCAAAGGTGAACCACTGCTGTTTGGTTAACATCCTTCTTCAAAATATCCTCTTTTGTGTTCTGAAGAATAAAGTCATACAGATTTGAAATAACAAGAGGTGAGTAAATGATGACAGAATTTAAATTTTTGGGTAAACTATTCCGTTAATACGAACATTATTTTAATAAATGTTCTCACTGATACATTTTACAGGTCCTACAACCTTTACATTAACAATGCAGCCAATGCAACTTTACACTGGGCATGGAACAGATAGGTTTGATGGGGAAAATATATGGTGTAGTTACCTTCTGTGGTTTCCTCTGCTGGTCCAATGAGATTGGCGTAGAATTTTTTTAACTTCCTTCTATTGCCCTCCTGATGATGTTTGGGACCATTTCATTTAGAGATGTTTCCATGTTCTTCACCAAGTCTGTTGCAAACTTCATTTTCATTTCATGCAGCATTTTAAATACAAAACTACAACAGGTTAAGTGTGTAACCCGGTTCCCGGAGATGGGAACGAGATGCTGCGTCATGACTGACACACTTTGTCGAGGAAGTGTGTCTAAAGCTCCATGTGCACACACGCCAATTCATTGGCTCGGATAGGACACGTGAGGGAGAAATACGTGCCAGCATGTCCATATAAGGGCACCTATGTCACATCCATTCAGCTGGCCTTTGTCTGAAGGAAGCGCGAAAGGATGCTCAGGGTGTGGCCAGCTGTGCAGTGTCTCGCTCCCTTTTCAGGGAACCGGGTTACATATATAACCTGTTGTAGTTCCCTTTTGAGGGAATTCGACACTGCATCATGACTGACACTAATGGGAACATCAATACCCATGCTGCCACACACCGGTTGATGTATGTCCCGGGAGCCATGAGAGAGCACGAGCAGGCCAGGAACAGAGCACCCATTAGACCTGAAGGACCTGAGACCCAGGTCCAGGTCCAGGTTATAAAACCTGATAAAGGTGTGCGGAGAGGACCAGCCTGCCGCAGCACAAATCTCCTGGAGGGGAACACCCCTAGCCAGGGCACTGGATGAGGCGACACCCCTAGTGGAGTGAGCCATGACCCCTTGAGGCGAAGTGATACCACGCGCCTTGTAAGCCTGGGTAATGCCCTCTACCACCCACTGTGCCAAGCGCTGCTTGGAGACCAGATTACCCTTGTTCCAGCTCCCAAAGCAAACAAACAAGGAGGGGGACTTACTCCACGAGCGGTGGACCTAAGTCTTAAGGGACCTCCTGTAGTAAACCCAACACTTTACCAATTGGGCAGTGCACTGGGACCTGCTTGCGCATAGCGCACCAGAGACTAAAAAGCCTCCACTTAAGAGCATACAGCTTCCTAGTGGAGGGAGCCCTAGCATTCAGCAGAGTCTCCACAACCTCTGATGAGAGGCCTGCCTCTAGAAACTGGTCCCCCTCAGGGGCCAGGACCAGAGCTTCCACATCTCTGGGCGGGGGTGGAGAATCGCCCCTAAGAGAGGAGATCTTCCCTGATGGGAATCTCCCAAGGAGTCTCGTTTAGGAGAGAGACAAGGTCCGCGAACCAAACTCAAGCAGGCCAGCAGGGAGCCACTAGAAAAAGGTTTACCCCTTCGTGGCGCACTCTGGTTAGGACTTGTGGGAGCAGAGCTGCCAGGGGGAAAGGCGTACAGACGCAGCCTCAGCCAGGTCTGCACCAGAGAACCCAGGCC
Source organism: Hemibagrus guttatus (assembly GCA_033459395.1). Taxonomy (NCBI): domain Eukaryota; kingdom Metazoa; phylum Chordata; class Actinopteri; order Siluriformes; family Bagridae; genus Hemibagrus; species Hemibagrus guttatus. The sequence continues at coordinate 8,031,852 of JAUCMX010000005.1, read as the reverse complement.
CAGAGGGGCTGGATGAGAGAGGTAGTACCACAGCAGACAGTGTGTCGACTCCTCGGAGGCGAACAGATCCACTTCCAGTTCCAAAGATGCACTGAGGGTCAAATCCCTCTCTCTTTCAGTCCAGGTATATGGAGGATTTTAGCTTCATGAATGTAGAATAAAATCTGTCAGTGTGTCCTTAAGCCACAGTAGACTTGTAGATACTGAACATCAGTAAAGTTTTTATTCTGTGAAAAAGTGGGAATAGTGCTGTAGTGCTTCACCCGGATGGAGTGCCAACCCATCGCAGGGCACACACACACACACACAACAGACAATTTAGAGGTGCCAATCAACCTACAATGCATGTCTTTGGACCAGGGGAGGTACCTGGAGAAAACCCCCAAGGCACAGGGAGAACATGCAAACTCCACACACACACACACACACGGCAGAGGCAGGAATCGAACCCCAAACTCTGGAGGTATGAGGCAAACATGCTAACCACCAAGCCACTGTGTCCCCCATAATCATCTTATTAATTCTTATAAATCAATAGACTGTTTAAAATTGTATCTAAATTATACATTTAAGAAACAGGAGCTCACAGGACTCCAATATTATGACAAACTGGCTGTTGCATTTCATTGGCTGCCTTGGTTGCATTAGCCCCTGGTGGCCAGTGAACCATGTTGTCCTTCACCCAAACCTCTGGAATGGCTCCCTCCTCTTCTCCATTTGACTCTGTCCAAACTGCCCTGACCCACATCATGAGACCTGTACAAGAACCAGAACAAATCAGTATGCATAAATAATTGTTTTTTATTGCAGTCGGAACTAAAGGTAGTTAAAGCTGGTGCATCACAAATGAAGGCATTTACAGTCACTTGAAGTGTTTTCTCTCCATGGACCATGTCGTCTTGCTTAAGTTGCTGAATAAAATTGGACAGGTAGTCTTGAACTGGGCTGTGTTTCACTTCTCAGAGAGCCACAGAGAAGGGTGCAAAAGCATGGAAACTGCACAGGATTGGCCACATCTGCATACTTGCTTTAAATAGTGGAATGCCATCAATGTTGATGCACATGTTAATGCGATCTTCATGGAAACCAGGATTATGGGCTAAAACTTTCAAAATGCCAGATGCAATACCAAAATAAGCATATTGTCCACCACACAGTTCAACTGTTGCCACTCTTTTGGGGGTCTTCAGCAGTGTTCTGGCATCCTTATGGAGGCAATATCCTTGGCGCCATAGAATGTCTAGCAGTTCATTTAGTGCAGACTGTCTGCAGTTGTTGGTAACTACCCAAGATGCAATGACAGCCATGGCTAACATATGACAAATTTAGCATGTATTTAAATGTCTAGGACGGTTTCATACCAACTACTATCATGAATTAACAAAGAAACAAACAATGAATGAATAAAATCCATACTGAACCATTTTTTACAATCTCAATCAGAACCAAATGTAGCGGCCCCTGCCCTCTTAAGCTGGCCTGACCTAAGCTTTTACGGTGGAGCACCGTGTTCCTTTAATGGCTCTCTCTTGATTATAAATTTAGACCCTACTCTGATACCACTGGCTAAAGATACCATCTTCACCAATAATTAACTGATAAGGCTATACATCAAAGGGAATTTATTTATAAAACAGAACAAAGGGAAAAATAAAATAAAATAGATAGGAATAATCAGTAGAGATATACTAATAATACCAAATAGATAAATTCAATATGAATAAGTGCAGAGGTTAATACTCAATATACAATATGAATGCGAATTATAACATGCGAATTCACTATGAACTATTAACTGTAGTACCTCACTTAATACCCAGTGCACTGATAAATCCTAATTATAAAGCCTCCCCCTGAATTATTTCCCAAACCGCTGGCATAAAGTAATCTTTCCCTGTCTCATGAACTGTGACAGTAAAACTGCTAATACAATTTCAATAAACAGATGTTAGACTATAGACTGTAGCAGCTCTCCCGGTGGCTGGGTGCGCTAGCTGGTGGTGTCTGGCCCTCAATGTCAGAGGACCTTTGAGTACTTCCGGTGACTCAAAAGGGCTCTGATTTTCTTAGTCACGTCCCACGATGAATAATGATCACCACTGCTTTTCTCTTCGCTGCACGTCTCTCTCCTCTTTCTCTACTCATCTCTTAATAAACCAATTAAATTAGTCCCACCTATTAGAGGGCGGGCCTAAGCAAATGAACATCCAATCAACTAAAAATAAATCAGACCTGATGGCGAAAACCACGTTTTCTCACAAGTGCACGTCAACCCACCATTATTGTCTCTTAAAGGGGAACACACACATATATAACAGCACTTTGTACAGTATACAGACTGGATTATAAAACCCTTAACAGCACAGTGTTTTTTAATCAGGTTCTACTAATAACCTATTGGGTTATTATTATAAACTAAAATTTATAATTAACTTACTCTTAAGGGAAACCCATTTACATAGATGTAAAGCTACTTATAGCTTATATACATATATAAATTATTAACTTCCTATTTTGAAACCAATTACCACTGGAAGAAATTGCCTTCCAAAGTTCATTTAAAATGATGTTGTACAGCATCTTGATCAAGTCTTGACTAATATTTGATGTCAAATTAATATCAACGCACCCACTGTGTAATAAACTATAATTATTATGGTTAGTCATAATTATTAGACTTTATCTTGTTGTTAATGTACTTTCTCTTCACTGTTTGTTTTTAAATGATAAAAGTTAAACTGTTTGCTTTATTTATTCATTTAGCTCAATATATTGTATATAATAAGAGATGCTGATGTAGCAACCACCATCAAATTTTCAACTTAGTATTTTTCTTTTTTTACGGTTGTTTCTGAAAGATCACATTGAGACAATACAAAACAGTTTGAAAATATGTCTTGTAGATCAAAAGTTCTGAGCATTTGAAATTGGGAAAAAATGACCAATTTGGAGAATTTTTGCTCTATATAAATGCCTTTTACATTTTGCATTTACATTTCTATAACTTTTGATCAAGAAGAGATATTGTCTTCAAACTTTGCATTCCAATGGATTTTATTTTTTGTAGATTTGTTGAAAATTTCCTTGAAGAATCATGCATTGCATAAATCAAATTCTAATCAAGTCATAATTCTATGTTTAGCCTATTATAACTACAAAAATTAATCATTAAATCCGTTGTTACTCTAATTTACTTTAGTCAGTTAAATTAGTAGTCTTTAAATAAATTTAATCTAATTTACTATCTACTCAAATCATTTAAGCATTTAATAATAATTAGACTGATATCTACATTAATCAGTGATCATCTAATACTCATTTAATCCGTAACAAATTACTCAGATTAAGCACTGATTATTTTAATCCATAATCCATTAATCTCACTTTATTATCCTCATATTAAATCAATATCAAAGCAGTATAACCTTTAGATGGCAGTTAAAATTTACTCACAATAGCATATGGATACAAATTTAATAAGAAAGAGTAAAATAAATAGAGTCATAATCAGGTAGTGAGTAGTTTATTAGACATTAACTAACAGAGATTAGCAACGACCAGCTTTATTCTTCAGCCGAGATATCAGCCAAGTGGGCAGTAGGAGAAGTTGGGGAATAGGATGGAGAAAATGGGGGGAATGAAGACGTAGAGGAGGGAGAAGAAGGAGGAGGAGAGGGGGAAGGACGCCCAGCGAGATTAAGGGCATCAGGTTCCGGCTCATCAGCAAGGTCCGGCTCATCAGCAAGGTCAGGTTCATCAACAAGGTCAGGCACATCATCAGGGTCAGGCACATCATCGGGTCCACTCAGTGGAGGGGAGGCCTCAGCCAGAGCAGGGAGGTTATCCAAAACATCAGATAGGAAGCGGCTAAGTTCAGTGGCCACAAATATTAAGAGGCGAGCACTCTCAAAGCAACGTCTCAAGCTTCGGCGGAGAGGCCTTTGGCCGGCGAAGCCAAAGCCATGTGCTTATCTGTATCGACGCACCATGGTATAGTGAGTATCAGCAAGGTCACACGTTCTTAAAAACAACGTGTACGGCAACCCTGGAAGCAGGAGAGGGGAACGTCATAATAACTCTCAGATAGGACAATAACTATGAAAGTAATATAATATTATATAATATATATATAATAAGTATAATATATACAATAAAATGAAATTGATTGGTGGAACAAAACAACCGAATGAGAAATTAATAGATTAGATAATATTAATAGAAGTACTATTAATAGATAATATTAATAGAAGTACACAGTGTACTAAAAACAAAGTATGCCACACAGAGAGAGCGTAAGGAGTAGGTAAAGAGATAAATAGGTAAATTGACTTACCTAGGTAAGGTGGAGGGGTGCTGTAAGGTCCCGTGGGAAAAACCAGAGGTGTCAGAGATGGAAGAGGCGAGATGATGCAGAGACAAATGGCAAGTGGCTGTGTTTATAGATTAGGTGGGGCAGGGCCCAAGCCCAAGTTAAATCAAAACAGTGAATGAACCTTTTCTAGTGGCTGGTATTACCCAAAACATGGAACAAAGTAAGGAATCACCGAATGGCAGTCAAGCACAGAGGTGATGTACAGGGGAAATACAAAAGGGGGTTGTGATAGAAAATATGGGAGGAAACTACACTAAACCTAACTGAACTAGCTGCAGAGCAAATAAGGTTAAGCCCTCAGATAATAAAACCAACAATGAACAAGGATAAATGAATAAAAGACTAATTAAATTTTGGGAGGGGAAGCATCTTAATACTCTAAATAAATGCCAAATATCCCCACAAAGCAAGCCCTCAAGTACTCTGATATAGGGGATATGATAAATAGGTTCCTACAGTATAAGTCAGTAAATACCTAATTTCTGCAAATACTGTGACCTGTTAACTGTGATAGACAGGCCTAGGCCTGACTTAAAGGCCCGGCAATTGGTATCCTTGAGGCCAGCGGGTGGTAATCTTAAGGCCACCAGTTATGGACAAATGAAGGGGGGGGTTGATTTTATGGGGCATATTCAGCAGAATAATCATCTATCGTCAAAACAAGCGCAGACAAACAAGTGTAAGGAGGGGTGGAAAAGCCCCTATATATAGGAGACATTTATGTGGGGGGGGGACCGCATCGGGCCTGAAGCTGTGTTTTTGAGTGCCAATAAAGCTGGTTTGATTCTTCTCATTCAAGCCTGAAGAAGTTTCATTATTTTCTTTCTTACAATTTAGCAAAGTATTTGATAATATAGGTAATTGCAGAAGACTTCAGAACCACCCAGAAGAGTGTCCACTCAGAGGGGACTCTGAATTCCGACAAATTCAAATTTAATGTTGTTTTTAACATAAAACCACTCTATACAAGTGATTTTTAAGTAGAAATCGGTACGTTTTATTTTCACAAATGACCATCAACTCATCTAGATCATTTTCAACGTGTAAAACATCACATCAAATAAACCATTAATAAAAGTGTTTTGTAAACTACTGTAAATACTTTTTATAGTCAAAATTTTTTAATAAATCTGGTAATTAATGCACATTTTCAGTCAATGTAGTTGTATATTTGGCATCACAGTTTCAAAGTTACAGTGAGTATACACCAAGTAAATGATGTGAACTGGCATTATTAAAAACATTCAAGTTGTCAGGTTTTGGCATTACAGTTCAAAGACAAGGTAACTGTTGTAGATTTAATAAACATGTCTCTATATGATGTATAAAGTTCCTGATATTTCACATGCTCACTGAAAAAAACACTTTCCAGGATTCATACATTCTGGGATCATGCAGAGGCAAGAAGAAATTCTAGCTTTACTTTTTTCACTGTAATTAATGTTTTGTCTTTAATTTGCTGTAAAAAACAATCTGGGAAATATTATCGCAGAGACGTTTTTGGAAAGGAAACGCACACCTGCTACAATCATGACCTTTAATTTCATTTACCATCTAACTGCTAAATAATTGCATATATATAAACATATATATATATAAAATGTTTCCTTATCGAATAATTTGATGCAGTATTCACTCGTTAAATAGTTTTTATTAGTTTTAAATTTCCCTGATTTAACGAATAAATTTATCGCCTATGTCGGTAAAGTAACAAACAAAATGGCGTCTCGGTGACGTAGCTACACAAAATGGCGTCTCGGCGCTAATCGAGGCCACCGCGCAGGGTGAAAAGATCGGGAAGCGTGGATTTAGATGTAAATGCGAGATGTAAAGCTAAAAATACTTTTACATCAAAATAAAGCTCGGAATCTCTACTTTCAGAATATATTTCCGTTTTGGCTGTAGCTGATCGGAAAGCGCAAATATTTTGGGCTGAATTTGGGAACTAATTTCTCAGAGTACGGTGGTCATATGTAAATAAAGTTTGCAGCTATAGAAGCTGTATTCATCCGCGCATTTCGTGAACGTCACCTCATTAATATTCATGAACCCAAAAATAGCTCGCATTTGACCTGAAAACACAGGCGTCAGGAGAGACACTCGGGAAAACGCCATACACAGGATGTGTACAATAAACACATGGCACTGCTATTACACGGGCAGACGGTCAACTAAACAAAGAGCAGTTTTTATTTATTTATTTCAGATTAAAGGGAATTTTATTAGCTTTCTAACCAATGTATTTACATTTAATTTGAACCACAAATAATAATTTGATAAGAAATTTGGGACACTCGGTATAGGAAATTATCGATGTTCCCCTGATTACTGATAATCAATCAGCACTGATGATGGTTACTAATTGACGTCAGCGTTGTTGTTTTTTTTTTTTACTGTATCACGTGACCGCACTTTTTCTCTCTCTTGGACGTCGCTCACCGGTGACGTCACAGAGTAGATAGAACTAGAAGAGAAGAGATCTGAGAACAGATCGTGATTAAAAGAAGGCGGAGCTTTCAGAAATCCACTGGACGTTGTGAGAGTAAGGTGTTTATTAAAGTTACTTTGAACAGTAAAGAGATAATGAACTTTTTTGGTGCATTTAGTACAGCGGCTCTTCCACTGCGCCCTCTGCTGTTAGCGGCCGGAGCTGCAGCCGCGACAACTGGCCTTTACGCTTATGTTACACGGAGCGAAAACACCGAAGGTACGACTATTTCTCAGTCCTGGTGTAAGCATGCAGTGCTGAGTGTACTTCTCTCCTTTAGAAAAATATGAATTCAGTAGATTTGTTCAGTTCTTCATTAGCTAATAGCCGTTATCCAGATTGTTTCCGCTGCACTGAGGGTCAAATCCCTCTCTCTCTCTCTCTGTGTCCAGGTACATGGAGGATTTTAGCTTCATGAATGTAGAATAAAATCTGTCAGTGTGTCCTTAAGCCTTAAGCCACAGTAGACATGTAGCTAGTGAACATCAGTAAAGTGTGTTTATTCTGTGAAAAAGTGGGAATAGTTGTGCTGTAGAGCTTCACCCGGATCAGAAGTGGAAAAGATGGCTTGTGTTGACTTCAACACTTCAATAATAGAGGAGGATGTGTGATTTTCTATTGTTTTATTTTTTATTTCAGGCCCTGTCACAGAGGTTGTTAAAGAGCAGATTACGGTAAGTTTGTTCTGCTCCTAACTTTAAGCCTATAGTGTACATTTCCAGTCTCTTACTAACAGCAGAACTGCAGGCTGATATTGACACCATTCACACTCCAATGTTTCTTTACACTAATGACACATTCTCCATTTAGTTACATCTTTACGCAACCTTTATCAATGTTTTCTTAATGTGAAGCTGTCATTTGTCCTAGCGTCCATTTGAAAGAGTTATTTTTGTGATTCAGAAACTGGTGGTGTCCAAGGTTCAGCTGCAGAACCGAGTGAGGGAGCTGGAGGAACTGCTCTGTCAGGCACGCAGAGACTGTGACCTGAAAAGCAAGGTAGGTGAGATAAGCCTCTGGTTCAGAATAATGGGAGTACCATACCTAGGGAAATATTCAGAATAGGAAATAGCTGCACTCTGGAGTTTGAAGCTCACCTGCACTCGGAGCCAGAGGGGCGAGAGCAGTGACGGCTGGTCATGATATTAGATGGGAGACGAAACTCTCAGTTCTGTCACAGGCTCAGAAATGAAACTATTATGGTTCAGTCATGTCTTATATCATGATCTCTCACATTACACAGATATAAAGACACACACAGAGGCAGATTTCTAGTTCATAGTCTGTAATGCCCTTTGCCCATAGTCCTAAATGTTCCCTTTTTGTGTCATCTGCCCTGGAGTTTAAACCTCTCCATGTGTGTGTGTGTGTGTGTGTGTGTGTGTGTCTGTGTGTGTTTTAGGAGAGAGAGCAGGAGCGAGAGGCTCACAGCATCCTCCTGGCTGAGAAGGAGATGATAAAGACTCTGACACACAAGGCGGAGTTACTGAAGGTAAACATTTCTTCTCAGAAATACATGGCTGCTTTTGTTAACCCTCTCTCTCTCTCACTGTCTGTGTGTGTGTGAGATTTTAGGAATACATTTAACTCTGTCCTTATGAGTAATGAGTGTCTTCTGTGTGTAGAAAAGAAAAAAGTGTCTGTGTGTATAAGTAAATAAAATCAATAAATCTTCATTTTTCTACTGTCAAGTCTGACCTGACAAACAAGGTGGAGACACTGCAAGTCTCAATGAAGAACCTGATCTTGCAGACTAACCAGGAGATGGAAGATCTGTTTAATGTAAGTGAGAATAAAACCTTGTAGTAATCAGCTCCTTTCAAAATGTTATGAGGACCTTATTTATGTTTAAGCGTTAAGTACTCGAACCTTAGTCTCTTGTGCTCCACGTGTGTGTGTTTTAGGATTGTGAGCAAGAGCGAGAGGCTCGCATCATCCTCCAGGCTGAGAATAATGAGATAAAGAAGACCATCACTCAGCTGGAGGAGGAGAGGTCTGACCTGACAGAAAAGGTGGAGACTCTGCAAGCCACCCTGAAGAATACAGAGAACCTGCTCGGGGAGTCTAACAGGAAGATTGATGATCTGTTTAAAGTAAGTGAGAAAAAAATCCTTGCATTAAGCAGCTCCTTTATAAACACTACTTTAATTCGGTTTATGTGTTAAGCAATTAAATTTATGCCTCTTTTGCCCCATGTGTGTGTGTTTTAGGAGAGAGAGAGAGAGCGGGAGGCTCAGAGCATCTTCCAAGCTGAGAAAGAGGAGATGATAAAGACTCTGACACATGAGGAGGAGTTACTGAAGGTAAACATTTCTTCTCCGAAATACATGGCTGCTTTTATTAACCCTGTATGTGTGTGTGTGTGTTTGTGTGTGTATTTTGGAGACATTTTGTCTTCCCCAATACATTTAACTCTGTCCTTATGAGTAATGAGTGTCTTCTGTGTGTAGAAAAGAAAAGTGTCTGTGTGTAGAAGTAAATAAAATCAATAAACCTTCATTTTTCTACTGTCAAGTCTGACCTGACAAACCAGGTGGAGACACTGCAAGTCTCAATGAAGGAGATGAAGAACCTGATCTTGCAGACTAACCAGGAGATGGAAGATCTGTTTAATGTAAGTGAGAATAAAACCTTGTAGTAATCAGCTCCTTTCAAAATGTTATGAGGACCTTATTTATGTTTAAGCGTTAAGTACTCGAACCTTAGTCTCTTGTGCTCCACGTGTGTGTTTTAGGAGCGTGAGCAAATGAAAAAGGCCTACATCATCCTCCAGGCTGAGAATAATGAGACCCTCACTCACCTGGAGGAGGAGAACATTGAGATGAAGAAGACTCTGCTTGACCAGGAGGAGTTACTGAGGGTAAACATTTCTTCTCACTAAACTACGACTGCTATACCTGCTTGTTTCCGCACATTCTGGGGACATTTTGTCCTTTCCCCCCAATATATTTAGACTATTCTCATGAGTAATTGTTATTCTTTCAGGTCACCTTGGCTGAAGCTGAGGAGAACCGTCAGAAGTATGTGGAGACCATCGCTCAGCTGGAGAAGGAGAAGAATGAGATGAAGACCATCACTCAGCTGGAGGAGAAGTCTGACCTGACAGAAAAGGTGGAGACTCTGAGAGACACCGTGGAGAAACTGAGGAACCAGCTCACTGAGACACATTTGCCGTGTGAAGAGCTCACAGATGTAAGTGACAAAAACCTTGCACTAAGCAGCTCCATTAGTGACAGTATGAGGACTTTAATTCTGTTTAAGTGTTAAGCGCTCTAATTTACACCTCTTGTGCTCCATGTGTGTTTTTTAGGAGTGTGAGACTCACAGCATCCTCCAAGCAGAGAAAGATGAGATGAAAAAGACCATCACTCAGATGGAGGAGAAGAACGATGAGAAGAACAAGACCATCACTCAGATGGAGGAGAATAATGATGAGATGGAAGAATAATGATGCCATCACTCAGATGAGGAGAAAAAGCCATCACTCAGATGGAGGAGAATAATGATATGAAGAAGACTCTGCTTGATGAGATGTTACTGAAGGTAAACATTTCTCCTCATGAACCTGCTATTGTGTGTGTGTGTGTGTGTGTGTGTGTGTATTCTGTTCTTTTCCCTACAATACATTTAGACTGGTCTCATGAGTAATGAGTCAGTATTTATTAGTGTCTGAATGTGTGTGTAGAAGTGAATAAAATCACTAAGCCTTAATCGTTCTTTCAGGTCACCATGGCTGAAGCTGTGGAGAAACATCAGAAGGATGTGGAGACCATCAGTCAGCTGGAGAAGGAGAAGACTGACCTGATAATCGAGGTGAACACTCTGAGAGAGACAGTGGAGGAACTGGGGAAGATGGTCCTCGAATCTAACAGAGAGTGTGACGAGAGAATAAACGTAAGTGACAAAAACCTTGCACTAAGCAGCTCCATTAGTGACAGTATGAGGACTTTAATTCTGTTTAAGTGTTAAGCGCTCGAATTTACACCTCTTGTGCTCCATGTGTGTGTTGTAGGTGTGTGAGACGCACAGCATCCTCCAAGCAGAGAACGATGAGATGAAGAAGACCATCACTCAGATGGAGGAGAAGAACGATGAGATGAAGAAGACCATCACTCAGATGGAGGAGAAGAACGATGAGATGAAGAAGACCATCACTCAGATGGAGGAGGAGAAGAATGAGATGAAGAAGAGCATCACTCACATGGAGAAGAACAAGGAGATGAAGACGACCATCACTCAGATGGAGGAGAAGAACGATGAGATGAAGAAGACCATCACTCAGATGGAGGAGGAGAAGAATGAGATGAAGAAGACCATCACTCAGATGGAGGAGAAGAACGATGAGATGAAGAAGACCATCACTCAGATGGAGGAGGAGAAGTCTGACCTGACAGACCAGTTGAACACACTGAGAGAGACAGTGGAGGAACTGGGGAAGATGGTCCTTGAATCTAACAGAGAGTGTGACGAGTTAATGAATGTAAGTCAGAAAAACCTTGCACTAAGCAGCTCCTTCATCAATACCAAGAGAACTTTAATTCTGTTTAAGCGTTAAGCGCTCGAATTTACACCTCTTGTGCTCCATGTGTGTGTTTTAGGTGTGTGAGACTCGCAGCATCCTCCAAGCAGAGAATGTTGAGATGAAGAAGACCATCACTCAGATGGAGGAGAAGAATGATGAGATGAAGAAGACCATCACTCAGATGGAGGAGGAGAAGTCTGACATGACAGACCAGTTGAAGACACTCAGAGAGACAGTGGAGGAACTGGGGAACATGGTCCTCGAATCTAACAGAGAGTGTGACGAGTTAATGAACGTAAGTCAGAAAAAACCTTGCACTAAGCAGCTCCATTAGTGACAGTATGAGGACTTTAATTCTGTTTAAGTGTGAAGCGCTCAAATTTACACCTCTTGTGCTCCATGTGTGTGTTTTAGGAGTGTGAGACTCACAGCATCCTCCAAGCAGAGAATGTTGAGATGAAGAAGACCATCACTCAGATGGAGAAGAAGAACAATGAGATGAAGAAGACCATCACTCTGATGGAGGAGAATAATGATGAGATGAAGAAGACCATCACTCAGATGGAGGAGAAGAAGGATGAGATGAAGAAGACCATCACTCAGATGGAGGAGAATAATGATGAGATGAAGAAGACCATCACTCAGATGGAGGAGAATAATGATGAGATGAAGAAGACCATCACTCAGATGGAGGAGAATAATGATGAGATGAAGACGACCATCACTCAGATGAGAAGAACAAGGAGATGAAGATGACCATCACTCAGATGGTGAAGGAGAACAAAGAGATGCAGAAGAGCATCACTCAGATGGAGGAGAATAATGATATGAAGAAGACTCTGCTTGATGAGATGTTACTGAAGGTAAACATTTCTCCTCATGAACCTGCTATTGTGTGTGTGTGTGTGTGTGTGTGTGTGTATTCTGTTCTTTTCCCTACAATACATTTAGACTGGTCTCATGAGTAATGAGTCAGTATTTATTAGTGTCTGAATGTGGGTGTAGAAGTGAATAAAATCACTAAGCCTTAATCGTTCTTTCAGGTCACCATGGCTGAAGCTGTGGAGAAACATCAGAAGGATGTGGAGACCATCAATCAGCTGGAGAAGGAGAAGACTGACCTGATAATCGAGGTGAACACACTGAGAGAGACAGTGGAGGAACTGGGGAAGATGGTCCTTGAATCTAACAGAGAGTGTGACGAGAGAATAAACGTAAGTGACAAAAACCTTGCACTAAGCAGCTCCATTAGTGACAGTATGAGGACTTTAATTCTGTTTAAGTGTGAAGCGCTCGAATTTACACCTCTTGTGCTCCATGTGTGTGTTGTAGGTGTGTGAGACGCACAGCATCCTCCAAGCAGAGAACGATGAGATGAAGAAGACCATCACTCAGATGGAGGAGAAGAACGATGAGATGAAGAAGACCATCACTCAGATGGAGGAGAAGAACGATGAGATGAAGAAGACCATCACTCAGATGGAGGAGGAGAAGAATGAGATGAAGAAGAGCATCACTCACATGGAGAAGAACAAGGAGATGAAGACGACCATCACTCAGATGGAGGAGAAGAACGATGAGATGAAGAAGACCATCACTCAGATGGAGGAGGAGAAGTCTGACATGACAGACCAGTTGAACACACTGAGAGAGACAGTGGAGGAACTGGGGAAGATGGTCTTTGAACCTAACAGAGAGTGTGACGAGTTAATGAATGTAAGTCAGAAAAACCTTGCACTAAGCAGCTCCTTCATCAATATCAAGAGGACTTTAATTCTGTTTAAGTGTTAAGCGCTCGAATTTACACCTCTTGTGCTCCATGTGTGTGTTTTAGGTGTGTGAGACTTACAGCATCTTCCAAGCAGAGAATGTTGAGATGAAGAAGACCATCACTCAGATGGAGAAGGAGAAGAATGAGATGAAGAAGACCATCACTCAGATGGAGGAGAATAATGATGAGATGAAGAAGACCATCACTCAGATGGAGGAGGAGAAGTCTGACATGACAGACCAGTTGAAGACACTCAGAGAGACAGTGGAGGAACTGGGGAAGATGGTCCTCGAATCTAACAGAGAGTGTGACGAGTTAATGAACGTAAGTCAGAAAAAACCTTGCACTAAGCAGCTCCATTAGTGATAGTATGAGGACTTTAATTCTGTTTAAGTGTGAAGCGCTCAAATTTACACCTCTTGTGCTCCATGTGTGTGTTTTAGGTGTGTGAGACTTACAGCATCTTCCAAGCAGAGAATGTTGAGATGAAGAAGACCATCACTCAGATGGAGGAGAAGAAGGATGAGATGAAGAAGACCATCACTCAGATGGAGGAGAATAATGATGAGATGAAGAAGACCATCACTCAGATGGAGGAGAAAAGATGAGATGAAGAAGACCATCACTCAGATGGAGGAGAATAATGATGAGATGAAGAAGACCATCACTCAGATGGAGGAGAATAATGATGAGATGAAGAAGACCATCACTCAGATGGAGGAGAATAATGATGAGATGAAGAAGACCATCACTCAGATGAGAAATGGAGGAAGAAGTCATGACCTGACAGACCAGTTGAACACACTGAGAGAGACAGTGGAGGAACTGGGGAACATGATCCTCGAATCTAACAGAGAGTGTGACGAGAGAATAAACGTAAGTGACAAAAACCTTGCACAAAGCAGCTCCATTAGTGATAGTATGAGGACTTTAATTCTGTTTAAGTGTTATTTTGTTCTTTTTCTCTCAGTAGATTTTAGACTATTCTCATTAGTAATGAGTCAGTATTTAAAAGTGTCTGAATGTGTGTGTAAAAGTCACTAAGCTTCAATCGTTGTTCTTTCAGGTCACTCTGGCTAAAGCTGAGGAGAAACACCAGACAGATGAGGAGACCATTGCTGAGAGAAGGCATTTCATCTCCTGAAACTGTGACTGCTATTGGGAGCTCTTGGCTTGTCTGCTGTACTAAATCTGCGTGATTCGGAATAGCACACAGACCCCAGTGACACTCCCACTGAAATAAAGAAAGAATAAAAAAAGAACACGTTTCATTCTGGTGTTCGATATGAAGATGAATTGAGTATACAGTGAGTAGTAGCTGTTGCTGTGCATGGCAATGCTAAAGATGATATTTGATGACTTGCTTATAGACTTTCTGAAAGGGGTGAGATGCCTCTGTCACTGTACTCTCTCAAGACTCCAGCTTTGGAGCACACACTTGTGTCTGAGTCACTGAGATCCTCACCAGACCATACGGGATGTCCTACTGAACTGAACTTTTACATGGATTTGCATGAAGGCACATTCTTACTGGCAGAAGAGTAAGAAAGTCACATGCTTTAGAGATACATCAACCTGCATACAGGGGAGGGACAAATCCAGGCTTCCTGTCAACATCCATATCACCTACTCTGGTGTTATTTCCTGTAAGAGTAGCTGTTCTGATACTTTTGCAAACCTAACAAAAAGAGAGTGGTCTGACACTAAAGGTGCCGTGTTCTAAGTTGTTGAACACATTTATATGTAAATATCAGGAAATGAAAGCTAGTTCTGATTTCAGACCCAAATCTCTTCAGAGTGTAGCATAAATAATACAATTGGCCTTGCTGTTTGAAGGGGACAGTATAAAAGCATAAATGTGTATTACAGTAAAACCTTTTCCTTATTGCTGGAGACACTTTTTATCCATTCAGTCAGTCACTTTACTCACCAGGAGAGCAGTGTCATATGATATTATATTATTGAGTAACAGCAGGTATAACATTTTAAAACAAATTATAGAATTTTATATAAAACTGAGTGAAAGGCAAATGATTTATATATTGCCTATTTCAGTGATTCATTTTAAAATGTATAATGAAATTGAGGAAACCTAATTAAATCACTTTAAATGCATTTCCACAAACACAGGTGATCATTATTTTTGAGTTTGTTCATTAATAAAAGGAGACAAAAGTGTTATGTGGCATTTGAAATCATCAGTGTATGAGAGCAACATCAGAAAAATTCAAGCAAAATTCAAGGTTCTTTATTTGTCAACGCCACCATATGTGCAGACATACAGAGGAATCAGATAGATTTATAAATAAATACCCTGCGGGGCCTGAACACCTCTCTCTGCAACTGGATCCTGGACTTCCTGACTGGGAGACCTCAGTCAGTCTGAATCGGGAACAGCTTCTCCAGCACCACCACACTGAGCACTGGAGCCCCTCAGGGCTGTGTGCTCAGCCCACTGCTGTTTGCTGACTCACGACTGTGCAGCAATGCACAGCTCCAACCACAACAAGTTCGCCGATAACACGACCGTGGTGGGTCTCATCAGCAAGAATGACGAGTCAGCGTACAGAGAGGAGGTGCAACGATTAACAGCCTGATGTAAAGCCAACAGCCTGTCTCTGAATGTCAACAAGACTAAAGAGATGGTTGTTGACTTTAGGAGAGCACAGAGTGACCATTCTCCGCCGTTCATTGACGGATCCCCTGTGGAGATCGTCAAGAGCACCAAATTCCTTGGTGTACATCTAGCGGAGAACTTCACCTGGTCACTCAACACCACCTCCATCATCAAGAAAGCCCAGCAGCACCTCTACTTCCTGCGGAGGCTGAGGAAAGCCCAACTACCTCCCGGCATCCTGACCGTGTTCTACAGAGGGATCATCGAGAGCATCCTGAGCAGCTGCATCACTGCCTGATTGCAAGACCCTGCACCGGATTCTGAGGACAGCTGAGAAGATCATTGGAGTCTCTCTCCCCTCTATCACGGACATGTACACCAGACGCTGCATCCGCAAAGCAAACAGCATTGTGGATGACCCTGCTTGCACTGTTTGCACACTTTGCACTTTATGTAGCTAGAACAACTTCTGTCCTAGCTCTGTTTTGTTGTTTCGGTTTTTGTAATTACATGTTGAATGGTGTTTTAATGTAGGCCCAGGGTCCTGGAGAATCGTTGTCTCATTTCACTATGTACTGTGTCAGCTATATGTGGCTGGAATTACAATAAAAGCTTCTTGACTTGACTTGAAATAGATATAAATAAACCAGTGAAATATATATTGTAAACATCTTAATGAATGTACATTTGAGTGTAAACAGTGAATTCTATTACATATAAATATAATTCCAAAGGTGCAAACATACATGCAGATAAATGTAAACGTTCAGTAGTTCTCGGTATAGAGGCCTCTTGTAAGATGCAAGACAGCATGTACGATAGCAGCAGTATGACAGTAATGCAAAAAGACTGTAAAGTGTAAAAGGGCAAACAGTGTCAGATTTAAATAGTTTGTACATGTAAGGTTCTGAATAGGTGTTTGTAAACAGGTCCATGTGTGCAGAGTTCTGCAGAGAGTATAAAGTGTCTTATTTGCAATGAAAGAAGTGTGGGGTGAGCTGTAGATTTTAGAGTTCAGGAGTAGGGGGAGGAGGGAGATAATGGACAGTGTTCAGCATTCTGACAGCCTGATGGATGAAGCGGTTAGAAAGCCTTGTGGAATGAACCTGGAGTCTCCGGTACCTTCTACCTGAAGGCAGGAGGCTGAAGTGGAGGTTTGATGGGTGTGAACCATCTGCTGCGATGCCGATGGCTCTGCTAGTGAGGCTGGTATGGAAGATATCCACAAGGGAGGGCAGAGAGACGCCAATGATCTTGCTGGCTGCATACACTATGCGTTGCAGACTCTTTTGACAGGAGGCGGTGCAGGAACACATGATAGGAGGTGGGACTCGTGCTTTCCTCATTTTGGGAAGGAAGTAGAGGCGTGACTGAGCTTTCTTGGCCAGCGATAACATGGGAATTTCAGCAATCTGTGGTGCTTTAATCTAGAGAATTTAGCAATGTTAGCTTCTCAAATTCACTGTTCAAATTCTGAAATCTAAAGACTTGGTTAGTAGATGAGTTTAGGAATCTGGAGATTCAAAAATTGAAGGATTTGTGTCACATCCCAGTCAAGATCTGAACACCAGAGGGAGCCCTTCCGGGTTGCCGCCCAGAGATATAAGCAGAGCACACACAGTGTCTGATGCGAAGTATCGTCCCATTTGACCTTACCAAGCCTAAGCCTCGTGTTTTTTATTTGTATAGCTTTACTGTGTTTTGACCTCTGCCTGTTCCTTTGCGTTATTTTTTCTAGTCTAGTGTTTTTCGGATTTGTTTGTCAGTCTTCAAATTTTTCCTGGTTTTCCGATTTTTGCCTGTTCCTTGACCCTGCTGTTTGCCTGCAGTTTCTAATTCAAATCTGCACATGGATTCTACTCCTTCCGCATATGGTGTTTCTTCCTCACAGAATACTTCGCCTGTCCAGCGGATTTACAAGCCATCATCATACAACAAGGAGCCATGATTCGTGCTTTTCAGGATCAGGTTGAAGCGCTACAACTTGAAAATCAACAGCTCCAACAGCACGCCTCCCAAGCTGCACCTACCCCTCCTCGCTGCTGCTTCTACAACTCGCGGTGAGTCCCCTCGCATGGCACTGCTGAATAAATTTGACGGTGCCGCTGATCGCTGCCGCGGCTTCATTCGCCAGTGGGATAACTTTTTGCACATCAGCCTGAAGTTTGTCGGGAAGATACCACCAAATGTGCTTTCATGTTATCCCTCCTCACCGGTAAAGCCTTAGACTGGGCGTCAGCTGTATGGGATGCAGATCCCCAAGTTAAGACCTCGTTTGCATATTTCGTGGGACTTATAAGAAAGGTTTTTGAGTACCCCGTGGGGGACAAGGAGGTCTCAGTCCAACTTCTGGAGCTACGTTAAGGTTCAGAATCGGCCGCGGATTATGCGATAAAATTTTGCACCCTTGCTGCACAGTCCAGCTGGAACAACACTGCTTTAGTGGCTGTTTTTCGTGAGGGCCTCAACCCAGCTTTCCAGACGGAGATGGCCTGTCGCGACACTAACTCCACTCTTTCACAATACATCTCAATGGCCATACGGCTGGACAATCTCCGCCTGCAACATCATGCTAACACTCACACATGCTCTCCATTTCACCGCCACACTGAGGCCCCCAGTCCCAGAGAGGAGTACCCTGAACCCATGCAAATCGGGAGGTTCCGTTTGTCAGAAAAAGAGCACTGACTTATCCATCTCAGCACTGATAGATTCCAGAGCGGCCGTCAACCTTATTGACAGCAAGCAAGTAAAGGAACTTCACCTTCCCATTCTCTCATGCACACCATCTCTTTGTATCACCACCATTGACAGTCAACCCATCGGAGGGGAATATCTGACACATCAAACGGAACTGTTTCCCTTCTTCTACCCATCCCCGAGTCACACAGAGATTGTGCCAGCTCCGGTGGCATCCAGAGATGGACCAGCTCCAGCCGGGTTCTGCTTCTGAGGACTGGAGTATTCAAAGCAGCACTGCCAACCCTATGTGGACATTTTACACATAACATTCTACACATGCTGTATCTGCATCACACAACTAATGCAGAAAGGACATTGTTCATATCACACTCTCCGTGTGTCACCCAGATGAGGATGGGTTCCCTTTTGAGTCTGGTTCCTCTCAAGGTTTCTTCCTAATACCATCTGAGGGAGTTTTTCCTTGCCACAGTCGCCTGAGTCACCTCAGGCTCGCTCACTAGGGAAAATTTTGTCTAACATCTAGGACTGTTTGTTTGTATGTTTATTGTTTTTTTATGTTCTGTAAAGCTGCTTTGAGACAATGCTCTTTGTTAAAAGCGCTATACAAATAAAATTGAATTGAATTGAACTGCTGGATTTAGAGGTTGGACTGTTTCATCTTGAAAAGCTGGCATTCTACATTGTCTCCTCTCCCGCTAGCCCCATTATACTGGCCTTTCCATGGTTAGGACAGCACGACCCCCAAGTCTCTTGGCAGAAGGGCGAGTTAACAAGCTAGTCCCCCCACTGCCAGAACACTTTCTTTTACAGCACCATACCACGTCCATATTTTACAACATCTGTTGAAAGTCCTGAAACCACAGTTAATGCAACCTTTCCTTGTGAATACGGTGACTTTAGAGACGGTGACTGCCTCCCTCCACTCTGTCCTTGGGACTGTGCTATAGACCTGTTACAGAACACCATTCCACCTAAAAGTTGGGTTTACCCACTCTCTCTGCCGGAAATGAAAGCTATGGATGAGTACATTGACGAGGCACTTGCCACAGGGTACATTTGACCTTCAACCTCCTCTCCAGCTGCCGGCTTCTTCTTTGTGGGGGAAAAAGGATGGCAGGCTCCATCCATGCATCGATTACAGAGGCCTAAACGTTATAACGATTTGCTACCCCTATCCATTGCCCCTTGTACCCGCAGCCCTAGAACAACTGCGAGGGGCCAAGATTTTTACTAAGTTGGACCTACGTAGTGCCTATAATCTGGTTTGAATCAGAAAAGCAGACGAGTATGTTATAGCTTACATACAGTGGTGTGAAAAAGTGTTGGCCCCCTTCCTGATTTTTTATTTTTTTGCATGTTTGTCACACTTTAATGTTTCAGATAATCAAACACATTTAAATATTAGTCAAAGATAACACAAGTAAACACATCATGTAGTTTTTAAATGAAGGTTTTTATTATTAAGGGAAAACAAAATCCAAAACTACATGGCCCTGTGTGAAAAAGTGTTTGCACCCCCTGTTAACTTAACTTAAACCAGTTAAGTTTAGTGTGATAAACATAACTTAACTGTGGTTTATCACACCTGAGTTCAATTTCGCTAGCCACACCCAGGCCTGCTTACTGCCACACCTGGTCACAATCAAGAACTCACTTAAATAGGACCTGGCTGATAAAGTGAATTAGACCAAAAGAGCCTCAAAAGCTAGACATCATGCCGAGATCCAAAGAAATTCAAAAACAAATGAGAAAGAAATTCATTGAGATCTATCAGTCTGGAAAAGGTTATAAAGCCATTTCTAAAGCTTTGGGACTGCCGCGAACCACAGTGAGAGCCATTATCTACAAATGGTGAAAACATGGAACAGTGGAGAACCTTCTCAGGAGTGGCCGGCTGACCAAAATTACCCCAAGAGCACAGCGGCAACTCATCCAGGAGGTCACAAAAGATTCCACAACAACATCCAACAGCACCCAGCACCTCTCTCTCACCCACCAAAACCTCCACTCTATCTCTCCTTCCTCTGTAGCTTCCTGCACTCTTTCATCTCTTCCTGACCATGAATCCTTCTCCTCCCTTCCCCTGGACTCAGCTACTGACACTTTGCTCTCCTCCCTTTCCTCAACCATGGACCTTCTCTGCCCTTTGTCCACTGTAGGCAAGAAGAATTCTTCTACTGCTCCTTGGTTGTCAGACATGCTTCGCAACAATCGGAGAGAACTACGATCAAAAGCGAGGAAGTGGAAGAAATCTAAACTCGACACAGACCTCATCTCTTATCGCACGCTCCTGTCCAAATTCTCCTTGGACGTGACTTCTGCCAAGACCTCCTTCTGCAAGGAAAAGCTTGAAACTTCTGCACAAGATCCCCGAAAGCTCCACAACATCTTCTCGTCACTACTCAACCCTCCGGCTCCACCTTCTCCATCCTCCCTGACTGCCAAAGATTTTGCCACTTTTTACACAGAGAAGATTGAGAGGATCTGCCAGACCTTCACGACTCTCCCAACTTCCCCTACATCACACAGTCAGCACTCCACTACTCCTTCACTGATGCAGCTCTCAACTGTAGCATCAGAAGAGGTTTTGCAAATTACCCGGTCCTGCAATCCTACTACCTGCCCACTGGAACCAATCCCTTCAGCTATGCTCCAGACCATCTCACCTGACCTCCTACCCTTCATCACCACAGTCATCAATGGATCCTTAACATCTGGTCATGTTCCAACTGCCTTTAAGAAAGCCAGGGTCATCCCCATCCTGAAGAAACCGGCTCTGGATACCTCAGAAATCAGCAACTACAGACCGGTATCACTTCTCTCATTCCTTTCAAAAATTCTTGAACGCGTTGTTTGTAATCAGCTGTCTGACTATCTCCTGCAGAATAACCTCCATGACCCCAACCAGTCTGGCTTCAAAGCAGCACATTCCACAGAGACTGCCCATTTGGCAGTCACTGAGAAACTACATGCTGCTAGATCAGCCAAACTGTCATCGGTCCTCATCCTCCTCGACCTGTCTGCAGCATTTGACACAGTAAACCACAAGACTCTCTTGTCCACCCTCAGGAGTCTTGGAATTTGTGGAATAGCATGGGAATGGTTTGCTTCCTACCTAGATGGTCACTCATATCAGGTAACATGGAAGGGATTGACATCTGCTCCACGCAGACTCTCTACTGGTGTCCCGCAAGGCTCAGTACTTGGTCCTCTCCTTTTCTCCCTCTATACTCACTCTCTTGGCAAAGTTATATCCTCACATGGTTTTTCATACCACTGCTATGCCGTTGACACCCAACTTATCTTCTCCTTCCCTCCCTCAAATACCACGGCTTCTGCTCGGATCTCAGCGTGTCTGGCGGACATTTCATCTTGGATGACCGCTCATCAGCTGAAACTCAATCCCAGCAAAACTGATCTGCTGATCATCCCAGGTGATCCATCCCCAGCCCAAGACCTCGCGATATCTCTGAGCCACTCCATGATTTCCTCTTCAGCCACTGCTTGCAACCTTGGTGTAACCATGGACAATCAACTGTCCTTTTCCTCCCATGTCACTAATGTGACACGCTCATGTCGGTTTCTTCTGTACAACATCAGAAGTATTCGGCTATTTCTATCCACACAGGCTACTCAGGTGCTTGTTCAATCTCTGGTCATCTCGAGATTGGACTACTGCAACTCTCTTCTGTCAGGTCTACCTCTGAACGCAATTCTCCCACTGCAAATGATCCAAAATGCAGCTGCACGACTTGTTTTCAACCTGCCCAAGTTCTCCCACACCACCCCACTGCTGCGTTCCCTCCACTGGCTTCCGGTAGCTGCACACATCAGATTCAAAACACTAATGCTTGCCTACAAAGCCAAGAATGGACCAGCGCCATCTTACCTCAAAGCTCTCATCACTCCTCGCACTGCACCTCGCTCACTCAGATCCACTAGCACTGCTCGACTGGTCCCACCATCCCTCAGGGAAAAAGGTAGGTATATATCTAGACTCTTCTCTGTTCTGGCACCGAGGTGGTGGAACAAACTTCCCCTAGGTATCCGTACGGCCGAGTCTCTGACCGTCTTCAAACGGCAACTGAAGACTTACCTCTTCCTGAAGTACTTAAACTAGCTCTTATTTTTCCCTGTTTACGTATTATATTGCAAAGTTTAAAAAAAAAAAAAAAAAAAAAAAAAAAAAAAAAAAAAAAACCAAACTCAGTGTTTAGGCTAATGGTATCCCAAGTTTGTGTCTTATTGAACCAGTATTAATGTATTCAGTGACTGAGAACTAAAGCACTTTTGTATGTCGCTCTGGATAAGAGCGTCTGCTAAATGCCAGAAATGTAAATGTAAATCCAAAGAACTGCAGGTCTCACTTGCCTCAGTTAAGGTGAGTGTTCATGGCTCCACCATAAGAAAGAGACTGGGGAAAAATGGTTTGCATGGCAGAGTTCCAAGACGAAAACCGCTGCTGAGCAAAAAGAACATAAAGGCTTGTCTCAGTTTTGCCAGAAATCATCTTGATGATCTCCAAGACTTTTGGGAAAATACTCTGTGGACTGACGAGACAAAAATTGAACTTTTTGAAGGTCTGTGTCCCATTACGTCTGGCGTAAAAGTAAGACCACATTTCAGAAAAAGAACATCATACCAACAGTAAAATATGGTGGTGGTAGTGTGATGGTCTGGGGCTGTTTTGCTGTTTCAGGACCTGGAAGACTTGCTGTGATAAATGGAACCATGAATTCTGCTGTCTACCAAAAAATCCTGAAGGAGAAAGTCCGGCCATCTGTTTGTGACCTCAAGCTGAAGCGAACTTGGGTTCTGCAGCAGGACAATGATCCAAAACACACCAGCAAGTCCACCTCTGAATGGCTGAAGAAAAACAAAATGAAGACTTTGGAGTGGCCTAGTCAAAGTCCTGACCTCAATCTGATTGAGATGCTGTGGCATGACCTTAAAAAGGTGGGTCATGCTCGAAAACCCTCCAATGTGGCTGAATTACAACAATTCTGCAAAGATGAGTGGGCCAAAATTCCTCCACAGTGCTGTAACAGACTCATTGCAAGTTATGGAAAACGCTTAATTGCAGTTGTTGTTGCTAAGGGTGGACCAACCAGTTATTAGGCTTAGGGGGCAAACACTTTTTCACACAGGGCCATGTAGTTTTGGATTTTGTTTTCCCTTAATAATAAAAACCTTCATTTAAAAACTGCATGATGTATTTACTTGTGTTATCTTTGACTAATATTTAAATGTGTTTGATTATCTGAAACATTAAAGTGTGACAAACATTCAAAAAAAAAGAAATCAGGAAGGGGGCCAACACTTTTTCACACCACTGTAGATGATATCTTGATTTACTCCACTTCTTATGATGAACATGTGTGTCATGTCTGTACTGTACTCTACCGCTCGCTGCATAATCATCTGTATGTAAAAACGGAAAAATGTGAGTTTCATCGTACAACGATTACATTCTTGGGATATGTGATGTCTCTGAAGGGAGTCAAAATGGACCAGACTAAGGTTCAAGCCATCAACGAATGTCCTGAGCCAGCCACTATCAAGGAACCACAACGTTTCCCGGGGTTTGCAAATTTTTGCCTGAGATTCATACGTAATTATAGCACCATTGCTAGCCCATCAACATCTTTATTGAGGGGCAAACCCAAAAGGTTATCATGGACTGATCAAGCCAGGAAAGCATTTACCAAACTGAAAGAGTTTCACCACCACCCCTATCCTTTGGCACCCAGATCCGGAATGTCTCTTTGTAGTGGAGGTTGATGCTTCCAGTTGTGGGATAGGTGACATTCTGTCTCAGTGGCATGGGGACCTGAGTTTACTTCATCCTTGCGCCTTCTACTCCAGGAAATTAATGGCAGCAGAAGCTAACTTTGGTGTCAGTAACAGAGAACTAGGCTGGAGGAATGGCGATAGAGAGAGAATATATTGTGTGGCTTTCATCAAACTGGTTTTCACAGGTCTGACATCCAATCAGAATAGTCCACGTCACAAGGTCCCGCCCCTTTTCAACCAATCAGAATCGTCCACATCACAAGGTCTCCGATGTTGGAAGTTTAAATTTCATGAAGGATTCAAGGGTCATGTTTGGTATGTATTGATAAAAACACGGAAGTTTATCTCCTGAAAGGTTCCTGAAGTTTCAATTGTTTCAAATTCCCCAAATTACCCCCCGGCGCATGTCAATCAAGCACACACACACACAACCATATGGCTAATGTTTCTATTGATAAAACAGAGAAGGTAAGAGTGGCTTCCTGTGGAAGTTTATCTCCAGAAGGGATCAAGGGTCACGTTTGGTATATGAGATATAAGTTTATCTCATGAAAAGGGATATCTGATAATGACCCCTGCGACCCCCATCCCCTCCCGTCTGCTCTGTTGATGAAATCATAGCTGAAACCCTAGGAAAAAGAAATCTCACCTATCTGGCCACGAACGACGAGTTTGACGGGTGCATATCCACCACAGTGCTGGCCATTATCCGAGCAGTGACGGAATTATTGACGAAGATCTCAAAGACAACTGCAACGGCTGCACGATCTATCAGCCAAGTCAACTCCAACACTCATGCCTATTCGACCCTGAACAATACTACCTTCATATGAACTCATACAGATTGATGAAAAAGCTGTTTAAACCATGGTTGAAATACACCGTGGCTAGAGGTCTAAAAATGTGTGGTATCACGCATACTCCATCCCTTGAGAGAATTCAAGGTATCACAGAAGCAACAGTTTGTCACTGGAAAGATGAGCCTTTCATCAAAACTGTTCTGAGCGAGGCTAGAGAAAAAACTAAAGAAATCTGCAACGACCAGATGTATGAAAAGGTGGTGGACTACTGGACCTTTCACTCATCTCTGGAGCCCCATGACCAGCCACATACATGGGAAACTTCAAAGCACGCCACCTCGGTTCTGACACCGAGAAAGATCTAAAGACTGAAATCATCTCCGCTCTCCATCAAATCATTGAACTGCGAGTTAGCAACCCATGTATTTTCACAAATTCCTATCCTGCTGCTAACGATGTTGTTTTTCGACTAGAAAAGCTCATGAACATCGTGAGAGATTTTACTAAAAAATGGAAATGTTTGTATAATGTAAACACTGAATGTCCTTTACACGTTTATGTACTACGAGTTTTATCCGCTATGTTTACTGAGCCTTTCGAATGTAAATCTAGTCATGTATTATGCATCTTAACCTGTGTAACTGAGTTTTTAATGTTTTTAAATTGCTTAGAAATGAGAATGTTGATATTGCTTTAGTCTTTGATAATCTGATTGAATATTTGATGCAGAAAAATGTAAAACTTAATCACATGATAGGATTTGAAAATAAAATCCTTCATCTATGACTGTGTTTGATCATTATTGTTCAGATTCTCCAGATTGACAGACCAATTGATGAAGAACATTTATTATAAACCGTCCGAACCTGGCTCGTACGGTGGATTTGAAAGTTTGCAAAGAGCCATAGTTGAGAAACTGGGTAAAAGAGTTCATGATGTCGAGATAAAAAACTGGTTAGCCGAGCAGGATGCATACACTCTCCATAAACCGAACGTTTAAACGAAACATGGTTTTTGTGAAACATATCGATGAACAATGGCAAGCTGATTTAGTTGATATGTCCAACCTGTCAGAGAGTAACAACAATTTCAAAATTTTTGATAACGTGTATTGATATTTTATCTAAATACTCTTGGGTGCGTGTGTTACGAAACAAGACTGGTGCTGAAGTAACTAAAGCTTTTGAATCCATTCTAAAGGAAGGTAGAGTCCTTCAAACTGACCAAGGGAAGGAGT
The DNA here is from genome assembly GCA_033459395.1 of Hemibagrus guttatus. Classification (NCBI taxonomy): domain Eukaryota; kingdom Metazoa; phylum Chordata; class Actinopteri; order Siluriformes; family Bagridae; genus Hemibagrus; species Hemibagrus guttatus. The sequence continues at coordinate 8,005,549 of JAUCMX010000005.1, read as the reverse complement.
TTTTTAACAAAAATTTTCAAAATTTAATGAAAAAACACAACGTTGTTCACTTTGCCACGGGTGCGGCTCAAAAAGCTGTGATGTGGAGATATTTTACAGCTTTTAACATGAGAAAATACACAGATGTCGTGCAGGAGCTGGTTCACGGTTACAACCGCAATTACCACTCCAGCATCAAAATGAAGCCAGCAGAGGTTAACAAGGCCAATTCTTTCGGGGTATAACTCTTTATGGAATAAGCTCACCGAAAATAAAGAAAGTAAAATTCAAATATAAAATCCGTGACATTGTTAGAATTTCCCGCTGAAAAGGACATTTTGAAAAAGGATACGAGCTAAATTTTATGGATGAATATTTTACAATTTCTGATCAGATACCGTGAGATCCCCCGGTATATGAATTACAAGACTACGACGGAGAAAAAATTGAGGGAACATTTTATGAGCCTGAGTTACAAAAGATTATTATTGGCAAAGATAAGACGTTAAAATTGAGAAAATCTTGTCAGAAAAGATTCAAAACTGGAAAAAAATCTGTCTGGTGAAATGGGTGGGGTGGCCCGATAAGTTTAATTCCTGGGTTCCGGCCGAAGCTGTAGTTAACATCACGCATTAGATTTTTTTATTTTTATTTATTTATTTATTTATTTATTTGTTTGTTTTTTATTTATTTATTAATTAATTAATTTGTTTGTTTGTTTATTTATTTGTTTGTTTGTTTGTTTGTTTGTTTGTTTGTTTCTTCTTCTTCTTCTTCTTTCGGCTTTTCCCTTCAGGGGTCGCCACAGCGAATCATCTCTCTCCACCTATCCCTATCTTCTGCATCCTCAACACTTGCACCCACTAGCTTCATATCCTCATTAATTCCATCCATATACCTCCTCTTTGGCCTTCCTCTTTGCCTCCTGCCTGGCAGCTCCATGTCCAACATTCTCCTACCAATATACTCACTCTCCCTCCTCTGAACATGTCCAAACCATCTTAATCTTGCCTCCCTAACTTTGTCCCCCAAACATCCAACATGAGCTGTCCCTCTGATGTACTTATTCCTAATCCTGTCCAATCTTGTCACTCCCAAAGAGAACCTCAACATCTTCAGCTCTGCTACCTCTAGCTCTGACTCCTGTCTCTTCCTCAGTGACACTGTCTCTAAACCATACAGCATGGCCGCTCTCACCACTGTCCTGTACACCTTCCCCTTGATTCTCGCTGATATTTTCCTATCACACAGAACTCCCGACACCTTTCTCCACCCATTCCAACCTGCCTGCACTCGCTTCTTTACCTCTTTCCCACACTCTCCATTACTCTGGACTGTTGACCCCAAGTACTTAAACTCCTGTACCTTCTTCACCTCTTCACCCTGTAACCTTACTGTTCCACTTCCCTCCCTTTCATTCACACACATGTACTCAGTCTTACTACGACTGACTTTCATTCCTCTTCTCTCCAGCGCAAACCTCCACCTCTCCAGGTTTTCCTCCACCTGCTCCCTGCTCTAACTACAGATCACAATGTCATCTGCAAACATCATTGTCCAAAGAAGACTCCTGTCTGACCTCCTCTGACAACTGGTCCATCACTATAGCAAACAGGAAGGGGCTCAGAGCCGATCCCTGATGCAGTCCCACCTCCACATTGAACTCCTCTGTCTGACCTACAGCACACCTCACCACTGTCCTGCTCCTCTCATACATGTCCTGCACCACTCTGACATACTTCTCTGCTACTCCTGACTTCCTCATACAGTACCACAGCTCTTCTCTTGGCACCCTATCATACGCTTTCTCCAAGTCTACAAACACACAGTGCAACTGCCTCTGACCATCCCTATACTTCTCCATCAAAATTCTCAGAGCAAAAATTGCATCTGTTGTGCTCTTTCTGGGCATGAAGCCATACTGCTGCTCACAAATTTCCACTACCTTCCTTAACCTAGCTTCCACTACTCTTTCCCATAGCTTCATTGTATGGCTCATCAACTTTATCCCCCTATAGCTACTGCAACTCTGCACGTCCCCTTATTCTTAAAGATCGGCACTAACATACTTCTTCTCCATTCCTCAGGCATCCTCTCATTCTCTAAAACCCTGTTGAACAAACTAGTTAAAAATTCCACTGCTGCCTCTCCTACACACTTCCAGACCTCCACCGGGATGTCATCAGGACCAACTGCCTTCCCACTTTTCATCCTCTTCAAAGCCTTCCTGACTTCATCCTTTCTAATCTTATCTACTTTCTGTTCCACAGAGTTCACCCCTTCTACTCTTTTTTCCCTCTCATTTTCCTCATTCATCAGCTCCTCAAAGTATTCCTTCCATCTCCTTTGTACACTCTCCTCACTTGTGAGCACCCTTCCATCTCTATCCTTAATAACTCTAACTTGCTGCACATCCTTCCCATCTCGATCCCTCTGCCTAGCTAACCTGTACAAGTCCTTCTCTCCTTCTCTAGTGTCTAACCTAGTGTACAACTCGTCATATGCCTTCTGCTTGGCCTTAGACACCTCCCTCTTCACTCTGCGCTGTAACTCCTTGTATTCCTGTCTATTCTCTTCAGTCCTGTCCATGTCCCACTTCTTCTTGGCTAACCTCTTCCTCTGGATACTTTCCTGAACTTCCTCATTCCACCACCAAGTCTCCTTATCTTCTTTCCTCCTTCCAGATGACACACCCAGCACCTTTCTCCCTGTCTCCCTGATCACTTCTGCTGTAGTTTCCCAGTCATCTGGCAGCACTACCTGACCACCCAGAGCCTGCCTCAACTTCTGTCTAAATTCCTCACAACATTCCTCCTTTTTCAGCTTCCACCACTTGGTTTTCTTCTCTATCTCTGGCCTCTTCTTCTTACAGACCATCAGAGTCATCCTACACACCACCATCCTATGCTGTCTGGCTACACTCTCTCCCACTACCACTTTACAGTCACTAATCTCTTTCAGATTGCCTCTTCTACATAGGATGTAGTCTACCTGTGTGCTCCTACCTCCACTCTTGTAAGTCACTCTATGCTCCTCCCTCTTCTGAAAATAAGTGTTAAACTTTGAGGAGCTGATGAATGAGGAAAATGAGAGGGAAAAAAGAGTAGAAGGGGTGAACTCTGTGGAACAGAAAGTAGATAAGATTAGAAAGAATGAAGTCAGGAAGGCTTTGAAGAGGATGAAAAGTGGAAAGGCAGTTGGTCCTGACGACATCCTGGTGGAGGTCTGGAAGTGTCTAGGAGAGGCAGCAGTGGAATTTTTAACTAATTTGTTCAACAGGCTTTTAGAGAGTGAGAGGATGCCTGAGGAATGGAGAAGTAGTGTGTTAGTGCCGATCTTTAAGAATAAGGGTGACGTGCAAAGTTGCAGCAACTATAGGGGGATAAAGTTGATGAGCCATACAATGAAGCTATGGGAAAGAGTAGTGGAAGCTAGGTTAAGGAAGGTAGTGGAAATTTGTGAGCAGCAGTATGGCTTCATGCCCAGAAAGAGCACAACAGATGCAATTTTTGCTCTGAGAATTTTGATGGAGAAGTATAGGGATGGTCAGAGGGAGTTGCACTGTGTGTTTGTAGACTTGGAGAAAGCGTATGACAGAGTGCCAAGAGAAGAGCTGTGGTACTGTATGAGGAAGTCAGGAGTAGCAGAGAAGTATGTCAGAGTGGTGCAGGACATGTATGAGAGGAGCAGGACAGTGGTGAGGTGTGCTGTAGGTCAGACAGAGGAGTTCAAAGTGGAGGTGGGACTGCATCAGGGATCGGCTCTGAGCCCCTTCCTGTTTGCTATAGTGATGGACCAGTTGTCAGAGGAGGTCAGACAGGAGTCTCCATGGATAATGATGTTTGCAGATGACATTGTGATCTGTAGTGAGAGCAGGGAGCAGGTGGAGGAAAACCTGGAGAGGTGGAGGTTTGCGCTGGAGAGAAGAGGAATGAAAGTCAGTCATAGTAAGACTGAGTACATGTGTGTGAATGAAAGGGAGGGAAGTGGAACAGTAAGGTTACAGGGTGAAGAGGTGAAGAAGGTACAGGAGTTTAAGTACTTGGGGTCAACAGTCCAGAGTAATGGAGAGTGTGGGAAAGAGGTAAAGAAGCGAGTGCAGGCAGGTTGGAATGGGTGGAGAAAGGTGTCGGGAGTTCTGTGTGATAGGAAAATATCAGCGAGAATCAAGGGGAAGGTGTACAGGACAGTGGTGAGACCGGCCATGCTGTATGGTTTAGAGACAGTGTCACTGAGGAAGAGACAGGAGTCAGAGCTAGAGGTAGCAGAGCTGAAGATGTTGAGGTTCTCTTTGGGAGTGACAAGATTGGACAGGATTAGGAACGAGTACATCAGAGGGACAACTCATGTTGGACGTTTGGGGGACAAAGTTAGGGAGGCCAGATTAAGATGGTTTGGACATGTTCAGAGGAGGGAGAGTGAGTATATTGGTAGGAGAATGTTGGACATGGAGCTGCCAGGCAGGAGGCAAAGAGGAAGGCCAAAGAGGAGGTATATGGATGGAATTAATGAGGATATGAAGCTGGTGGGTGCAAATGTTGAGGATGCAGAAGATAGGGATAGGTGGAGAGGGATGATTCGCTGTGGAGACCCCTGAAGGGAAAAGCCGAAAGAAGAAGAAGAAGAAGATGATATGTTTACTTGTGTTATCTTTGACTAATATTTAAATGTGTTTGATTATCTGAAACATTAAAGTGTGACAAACATGCAAAAAAATAAGAAATCAGGATGGGGGCCAGCATTTTTTCACACCCCTGTACCCTCTCACTACAGACATGTTCTTTACGATTAAAGGGGTCCTGATACTTCACGATATTGCAGATACTACAGTAGAAGCCTGTTTCACACAATGAATATTCACCTTTCTCCGACTGGATTTTTGCTTTATGTATGTCAAAACAATATTTAGACTTTAATTTAACCTTGAACAATCGGGGCATTTAGTTATAACTTGACGTTGCTTGTAACAATCAGCGTCACGACAAACGTTACAGTTAAAATCACAACGGTGAATCCGTGCATCCTCATACCCTGAGTGGCAGAAATGACAGACGTAACTATAACGCAAAAGGCCTGTGATGCTTTTAACCCTGTAATAGTGTTTGTCATGCAAAAACATGTAAATGGCTTTTTCATGGGGAGTGTCGCTGGTTTGAAAGAAAGAGTAGCCAGCTTTGTTGTCAGAACAGTGTGCGATTACTATTTTACACTTGAAATGTGTTTCAAATTTAGAAACATCAGCAAATGTGACAGCTGTGTTTTCGGATAACCCTACATCGTGTTGGATTTGTTTAGCGAATTTTTCTATTTGAAAAACATTTTTCTTGGGGTTCAAAAGTTGTGTAAAGTTGTGTAATGTCTTTATTATGAAATATATACAAGTACTGCATCTTCTTCTGTACAATATCTGAACTGAATAATGAGCCTACTTTTCTTCTCCTAGCTGAACCACCCCGTGGTGGTCGGACTATTTGGATTACTATTTCAAATGTATTATCCGTATAATTTCACATCTACTTTGAACAGAATTTTCGAGCATGGTCAGAAAAGACAGCAAATCGATGGACCCATTTACTAATTGAATGTGTGATGACAAATTGAGTGTATCGCCTCTAATTTCAACGGTTACCAGATCCTGAGGTGAAATCATTCCATTAGCCACATCTAACAGACTGTTTAAAATCTCTAAAACATAATTATCAAATTCCGCAAAACTGTCTACATTAGCAATCAATGAAAAATTTACTCTTCTCCTAATTTCGGTGTTATTAAATCTATCACGATTAATTATTCTAATATCAGGATCTAGCCCGCTACCGGCTTGCACATTTTCAACGTTAGGATGGGGTCTGTTTTCAACACTAGGAGGAGGTGTGAGGTTCTCAGCATTAGCTAATGGCTCGTTTTCAAAGCTAGGAGGTGTGAGGTGATCATCATTACCTATTTGTTCATTTTCAAAGCTAAGTGGGGTTGTGTTTTCAACACCAGGAGGTGAGAGATTATCATCATTACCTATTTGTTCATTTACAAAGCTAAGTGGGGGCGTGTTTTCAACGCTAGGAGGTGTTATGTTATCCATTTGAACATTTACCAATTCAGATTCAGGGTTATGTGAAACATTGGCAGCGGAAAAGTTTACAAAACTTTGATTTAACACGTTAAGACTTTGATTAAGATCATGAAACAAATCATGCGGAGATACCGGTCTATGTTGTTGATGTTCATTTTCTGAAGTAGAGGTGACATTGAGGTTTTGTTCGGTTGATAAGACCAGACTTTCATTCAGTTGGTTCATGGCATCTAATAATGCGGGGTTTAATTGTGTAGAATTTCCCTGTATGTTTAGACCATTTTATATCACTCACATCTCAAATAGAGCGGAAAACATTGAAAATGTAAGGGAGAGCTTTTACACCCCCTTAAGGGTCGGGGAAAATTGTTAGAATTTACGGCATTCATTATTTTAGGGTATGACTTACCATCAGTTTGCAGGTTCGATCTAGGCTGAGGTCATACTACAGCTGTAGGTCTTTGGACATAAGCCTGACCTTCCATTGTTCTTAGGCCTTGCGCGGATGTTTCAGGAAACTCGTTGTCGGAAATAATCACCACATCTTTGTCTAAAACAAAACAGGTAAAATGTTTCTCTTAGTACTAGGAGTTAAACATTTCATCTAAAATCAAATGTTCTAAGAGTCAGAATGAAATTACCTTGTAGGAATATTTCGATTTCCTAGACATTAGTGTCAGATAAGTATAGTCAGACCTTGTTCTGTAATTAAAATGATTCGAAATTAAACTTTACGTATGCCCATCTATAAGTATATAGAACAAAACATTCTTCTAAATGTTTCATATTTTAAAAATCCATATAGAATAATATTAATGACATTCAATCTAATACATATAAATGAAATAATTTAAGTTCTCACCTGTAGAAAAGTCCATGGTCTCTTTAAGTTTTGAATGGAGAGCATAGAAGTTCTGCAACCGCTGATGGGTTTCCAAATGTGTGAAGTGACTTGTAGGAGTCTTGAATTTATTTGCGTGTGTTTTGGGGGGTGGGGGGTGGTCATGACGGGATGTTTTTTTGGGTTGGTGGTTGTGACGGGGGGGGGTTGATTGGTTGGGGGGGGTGTCGTGACAGGAGGGGATGGGGTCGTGTTGGGAGGGGATGGGGGTCGCAGGGGTCATTATTAGATATCCCTTTTCATGAGATAAACTTCTGTGTTTTTATCAATACATGCCAAACGTGACCCTTGAAGCCTTCAGGAGATAAACTTCCACAGGAAGCCACTCTTACCTTCTGTGTTTTATCAATACAAACCAAACATGACCCTTGAAGCCTTCAGGAGATAAACTTCCACAGGAAGCCATTCTTACCTTCTCTGTTTTATCAATAGAAACATTAGCCATATGGTTGTGTGTGTGTGTGTGCTTGATTGACATGTGCCGGGGGGTAATTTGGGGAATTTGAAACCATTGAAACTTCAGGAACCCTTCAGGAGATAAACTTCCATGTTTTTATCAATACATACCAAACATGACCCTTGAATCCTTCATGAAATTTAAACTTCCAACATCCTCATCGGATGAAGGAGCGGAACATTGTGACATAAGCGATTCTGATTGTTTGAAAAGGGGCGGGGCCTTGTGACGTGGACGATTCTGATTGGATGACAGACCTGTCAAAACCAGTTTGATGAAAGCCACACAATATATTCTCTCTCTGGTGGTACTGGCTTGAAGGGGCATGCCACCCCTTCCTTGTGCTCACTGACCATCACAATCTGGAGTATCTCCATGGCGCCAAACACTTGAACCCTCACCAGGCCCGGTGGGCATTGTTCTTCACCTGATTCCAGTTCTCTGTCACCTACTGCCCCGGTTCTAAGAACAGCAAAGCGGTTGCTCTGTCAGGACAGTTTGAAACCATGAGTCCTCCCTCTCAACCTGAATCCATTATTCCACCGACTACCATCTTAGCCCCTGTCCAGTGAAACCTGGTCGAGGAGATCCAGTGATACCATATTGAGAAACCTCCACCCACGGAGGCGGTGATCGGGTGCTTTATGACCCGATCACACTGCGCCAATGTGTTTTGCAATGGGTTCATGAATTTCTCAGTTCAGGCCACCCCGGTATCCACAGAACTGCCCAGTTAACGCTGCAAAAATTCTGGTGGCCCTCTCTAGGGCAGGATGTTGAGAGATTCATCAAATCTTGTTCTACATGTGCTCAGTCACGTACCAATCACCAGCTCCCAAGTGGTTTACTAGAACCATTACCTGTGCCCCAAAGACCTTGGTCACACCTCTCTACTGATTTTCTAACAGATCTGCCTAGCTCCAATGGATTTACCATTGTCATGGTCATCATTGGGAGCTCCGACAAGCTGACCTACAATTTTCATGATTTGTATCTTAAATCCAGTCCTATATTCTAACTTTTATTCTAACTTTTATAGTACCTATAGTATCCTATAATATTCTCACTTCAAACACGTTTTATATCGCTAGTTTTATTTGTTTTCCAAAACAATCGCTTACAGCCAGTTAGCTTAATAGCATTGCTAATTCGTTAGCCAGGCTACCACAAGTTTGTTTACATTTTCACACCGGTTATCTCTGTTTACTACTACAACTAAACACTATGTCGGTTGTGTGTCTGCCTTTGAGTGCAGGTGAGGACTCTTTCGAGCTGCACTCGGTGGATTTGGAGCTGGAGGCCATGAAGAAGCAGATCAGTGACCTACAGGTGAAGCAGGCCCAGCTGCGACAGTGGAAAGCTGCGTTGGAATCATCCCGGACTGACGCTCACCTGTCCCAGGTAACTTCGTGGCAGGAAACAATCACTCCCACAACGTCAACTCCGTGTGCTTCTCTGCCCAAGCCCAGCGCACCAAGGACGCGGCCTGCCCAGGTTTCGTTCACTCCGGCGCCGGGGTACCATGCAGCCTGGATGCAGCAGCAGCGGAAGACACGAGCCAAGCCCCGGGCGAGGATCTCTCCCCCTCCACCGCCACCTGTCTTCGAGATCTCGACCCAGAACCGCTTTGCTCCCCTTCGCGAGACGGCGTGCGACGTGGTGATCATCGGAGACTCCATCGTCCAGCACGTCCGTGCTACCGCGGCTAAAGGTAAGATGTACACTCGCTGTTTTCCTGGTGCTCATGTTCTCGATGTCTCTGCACAGGTACCCGCGATCCTGAAGAAGAACATCGGAGCTGTGGTCCTCCATGCTGGCACGAACGACATCAGGCTGAGGCAGACGGAGATCCTGAAGAAGGACTTCAGGAGCCTGGTGGAGAAGGTACGCACCACATCGCCCACGATGAGGATCATCGTGTCAGGACCACTTCCCACGTTCCAGTGAGGAATCGAGAGGTTCAGTAGACTATTTACTTTTAATGAATGGTTACAGTCATGGTGTCAAGATCAGAAATTACCTTTTGTTGATAACTGGAATCTTTTCTGGGAGCGTCCTAGGCTCTACCGTCCTGATGGCCTGCACCCAAGCAGAGTTGGAGCAGCAGTCCTCTCAGACAACATCTCCAGGACACTACGCAATATCTGACTGGTAAGCCATAACCCAGATTACAATTATGATAGGTACTGTTCAGCTCTCCAGATTGATACAAGTGCACACATAGCTCATCCTATAGAGACTGTGTCTGTTCACCGAATAGTGAGATCAAAGAATAAATTCATTTATAGCTCTCGAAATAATTTAATTGCAGTTATACCTGAAAAATGCCAAATAATTAAAGAAAAACAATTCCTAAAGTGGGGGGCACGGTGGCTTAGTGGTTAGCACGTTTGCCTCACACCTCCAGGGTTGGGGGTTCGATTCCCGCCACCGCCGTGTGTGTGGATTTTGCATGTTCTCCCCGTGCCTCGGGGGTTTCCTCCGGGTACTCCGGTTTCCTCCCCCAGTCCAAAGACATGCATGGTAGGTTGATTGGCATCTCTAAATTGTCCACAGTGTGTGATTGCGTGAGTGAATGAGAGTGTGTGTGTGCCCTGCGATGGGTTGGCACTCCGTCCAGGGTGTATCCTGCCTTGATGCCCTATGACGCCTGAGATAGGCACAGGCTCTCCGTGACCTGAGTGTAGTTTGGATAAGCGGCAGACAATGAATGAATGAATGAATTCCTAAAGTTTGGGCTTCTCAACATTAGATCCCTTGCACAGAAAGCACTTATTGTTAATGAAATGATCTCAGATTATAGTTTTGATACACTCTGCCTTACTGAAACCTGGCTTAGGCCAAATGAATTCATTAGTCTGAATGAGTCTACTCCGTCAGGATTTTGCTATAAGCATGAGCCCCGTCTGTGTTGCAACACCACCCCGGAGGTGGTATTGCAACTATCTATAGCAACTCTCTTACCGTTACTCAGAAAACAGGAACCAGATTTAACTCATTTGAAGTGCTTGTCCTTAATGTTACACTCACAGACATAAATAAAAAATCTCTACTATATCTTGCGCTGGCCACCATATATTGACCCCCAGGGCCCTACACTGATTTTCTTAGAGTTTGCACATTTACTCTCAGACCTACATTACTAGACCAACTCATCGTTTTAATCATACACTAGATTTAATTATATCACATGGAACAGATGTCACTGATATAGATATTTTACCTCAAAGTGATATCACAGACCATCACCTCTTAGTGTACACTCTACCTGTAGAACATATTAGACACGTCTCTCCTCGTAATCGATTCGGTAGAACTATTATCCCGACCACTAAAGACAGATTCACGAGTAATCTACCAGATCTGTCTCAACTTCTCACCAGACCCCTAAATGCAGATGATCTAGATGAATTAACTAACAGCATAGGCACTATTTTCTCCAGCACACTAGATACTGTTGCCCCCATCCGATTAAAAAAGGTCAGAGATAAAACATCTGCACCATGGCACAGTTGTCATACTCACGCCCTCAAGAGAGCAACCTGTAACCTTGAGCGAAAATGGAGAAAAACTAAATTAGAAGTTTTCAGAAGTGCATATAAAGACAGTATGTCCAGCCACAGACAGGCTCTAAAAGCTGCTAGGGCTGAGCATTTGAGCAAACTGATAGAAATAAACCAAAACAATCCCAGATTCTTATTTAGTACAGTGGCTAGACTAACAAAACATCAGATATCTGAAGAGAATACTCCATCACAGTTTAGTAGTGAGGACTTTATGTACTTCTTCACCAAACAAAATCGATAGTATCAGGAACAAAATAATGGATGTTCAACCTTTGACAGCATCCGGTGGTCTAGTCCAACCTAAAGCTCCACATTTAAAGCTATAATGCTTTACAGGTATAGGGAAGGAAGAGCTGTATAAACTTATCACCACGGCTAATTCAACAACGTGTTTGTTAGATCCAATTCCAACTAGATTACTGAAAGAAGTGATACACACAGCTGGAGAGCCTCTCCTCAACATTATTAATTCCTCGTTATATATTACACGTCCCTAAACCTTTCAAGCTAGCAGTTATTAAGCCTCTTCTTAAGAAACCTAAACTAGACCCTAATGACTTACGGAGTCGGAATTACAGACCGATTCCAAACCTTCCTTTTATATCTAAAATATTAGAAAAGGTTGTGTCTACTCAATTATGCTCCTTCTTACAGGAAAACTTTATCCTTGAAGAATTTCAGTCAGGTTTCAGGCCCCATCATAGTACAGAAACTGCACTAGTTAAGAGCACAAATTACTTGTTTTTAGCTTCGGACCAAGGCTGCATCTCAATATTAGTCTTACTTGATCTTAGTGCTGCATTCGACACTATAGATCATAACATTCTCGTAGACCGCTTACAAAATCACATAGGTATTCAGGGACAGGCATTAAAATGGTTTAGATCCTACCTGTCTGATCGATACCATTTTGTAGATTTAAATGGAGAACTGTCCAGTGTAATGCCAGTGAAATATGGGGTTCCACAAGGATCAGTTTTAGGACCTCTGCTTTTCTCAATATACAGTCAAGCTCGAAATTATTCATACCCCTGGCAAATTCTGACTTAAAGTTACTTTTATTCAACCAGCAAGTTTTTTCTTGATTAGAAATGACACAGGCGTCTCCCAGAAGGATAATAAGACGATGTACAAGAGGCATCATTGTGGAAAAAATTATTACTCATCTTTTATTTACATTTGAACAAAAAGTGGCATGTCCAAAATTATTCATACCCTTCTCAACAATCAATAGAAAAGCCTTTATTGGCTATTACAGCAATCAAACTCTTCCTATAATTGCTGACCAGCTTTTTGCATGTCTCCACATGCAAGGCCAAGTTTCTCTGCAGACTGCCTGATGTTGTTGTGAATTTTGATGTATTGCTCCTTTTTCATGGTGGCGTTTACTCTGATTAGGTTCTCGGTTCCCTCCACCATGTTTGACAGTGGGGATGGTGTTCTTAGGGTTGAAGGCTTCTCCTTTTTTACGCCAAATGAAGGCCCACATCATTGTGGCCAAACAATTCAATTTTTGTTTCATCTGACCATAAAACAGAAGACCAGAAGTCTTCTTCTTTGTCCAGATGAGCATTTGCAAAGGCCAAGCGGGCTTTTGTGTGCCTTATCTGGAGAAGTGGTGTCCTCCTTGGTCTGCGTCCGTGGAACCCAGCAATGTACAGTGTCTGTTGGACTGTCTGCATCAACCAGTAGAGTCCAGATTCATCAGGATGGCCTTGGTGGTGATCCTTGAATTCTTTTTTTACCTCTCTCACTATCCTCCTGGCCAGCACAGGTGTCACTTTTGGCTTCCGACCTCGTCCTCTGAGATTTTTCACAGTGCGGAAAGTCATTGTATTTTTTAATAATACTTTGCACTGTAGCCACTGGAACTTCAAAACATTTAGACATAGTCTTATAGCCCTTTCCTGACTTTGGGTGGGAAAGGGAGCCACAATGGGCCCGCCAGCCACAATGCGCAGCCACAATGCGCAGCCGCAGGTCCTCAGTGAGCTCCTTTGTCTTAGCCATGACTGTCCGCAAACCAACAGCAGAGAGCTTCTGTTTTTCACCTGTTGAGTTGATTAAAACAGCTGTTCCCAATGAATCAGGGTAATTAGGATGCTTTAGAACAGCTTGGACTATTTGGAATGGTATAGAACTTTGGATTTTCCCATAGACTGTGACAGTTTGCAAAGGGTATGAATAATTTTGGACATGCCACTTTTTGTTCAAATGTAAATAAATGCTGAGAAATATTTTTTTCCACAATGATGCCTCTTGTTCATCGTCTTATTATCTTTTGGGAGAAGTCTGTGTCATTTCCGGTCAAAAAAAAAACTTGCTGGTTGAATAAAAGTAACTTTAAGTCAGAATTTGCCAGGGGTATGAATAATTTCGGGCTTGACTGTACATGCTTCCCTTAGGCAACATCATTAGAAGGCATGGGATTAGTTTCCATTGTCACGCTGACGATACACAGTTATATATCTCATCAAAACCAGATGAAATATCTAAACTGTCTAGATTACTAAATCCTGATAAGACGGAGATATTACTGATTGGTCCAAAAACCAGTACACAGAATCTCTCAATTCAACCTGTACTTAGAAGGATGTTCTATTACTAATAGCTCTACAGTGAAAGACCTGGGCGTAATATTAGACAGCAATTTGTCCTTTGAAAAATATATTTCCGATATTACAAAAATAGCCTTCTTCCACCTCAGAAATATCACCAAGCTTAGGAACATTTTATTTGTATCTGATGCAGAAAAGCTAGTTCACGCATTCATGACCTCCAGACTGGACTATTGTAATGAATTATTAGGTGGTTGTCCTGCATCTTCAATAAACAAGCTACAGTTAGTCTAGAATGCAGCCAGAGTCCTTACCAGGTCAAGAAAGTATGATCATATATTCCCAATATTATCATCCCTGCACTGGCTACCTGTTAAGTTTAGAATTGATTATAAACTAGCACTACTTACGTACAAGACTCTAAATGGTTCAGCTCCCACATATCTAGCCAGTCTTCTAACACATTACAATCCATCACGCTCCTTAAGATCTCGAAACTCCGGACTTCTGGTAGTTCCCAGAATATCAAAGTCTACAAAAGTCTAAACTTTGGAACAGTCTTCCTGACAGTGTTCAGGGCTCAGACACAGTCTCCCAGTTCAAACGTAGACTAAAGACATATCGCTTTAGCCAGGCATACACCTAATACATCCCATAACTTTGTACTCCAATACATCTGATTAAATGCACATCATCATCTAGTGCCAGCTCCAGTGGCGTCCAGAGATGGACCAGCTCCAGCTGGGTTCTGCTTTCTGAGGACTGGAGTATTCAAAGCAGCACTGCCAACCCTATGTGGACATTTTACACATAACATTCTACACATGCTGTATCTGCATCACACAACTAATGCAGAAAGGAAATTGTTCATATCACACTCTCCGGTGTCACCCAGATGAGGATGGGTTCCCTTTTGAGTCTGGTTCCTCTCAAGGTTTCTTCCTAATACCATCTAAAGGGGGTTTTTCCTTGCCACAGTCGCCTGAGTCACCTCAGGCTCGCTCACTAGGGAAAATTTTGTCTAACATCTAAGACTGTTTGTTTGTATATTTATTGTTTATTATGTTCTGTAAAGCTGCTTTGAGACAATGCTCTTTGTTAAAAGCGCTATACAAATAAAATTGAATTGAATTGAATTCATCAGAGCTGCGTCGGAACATGTCCCAGTCTGCGTCATCAAGTGCGTCCAGTGCGCGACCTCCATCTGAGCCAGAACTTCCTGCTTGAGCCTTTGTTTATATTTTGGCATGGGGAAAATGGTGACGTGGTCAGATTTCCCAAACGGGGGGCGAGATTGTGCTTTGTAGCCATCTTTTATTGTTGTGTAACAATGGTCCAGTGTCCTTTTACCCCTGGTGGGGCAGGTGATGTGCTGATAAAAGTTTGGCGCTGCGCGTTTGAGATTGGCACTGTTAAAGTCCCCTGCCACAATATGCGCATCTCTGTGTTGTGTTTGATGCTGTGTGAGTGCCTCATGCAGCTCGTGTCGTCCTTTTTACCTTCCCAAGGAAGGTAAAAAGGACGACATTTGATAGTCAGTAGTTCCAGGTTGGGTGTACAGGAGTGTGTGATAGGAACAATGCTCGCACTGTTGCACCAGCTACTGTTTACCATTAAACACACACCGCCTCCCCTTGACTTCCAGTGTTGATTCCAGTGTTCTGTCCATGCACTGAACCAAGAACTCGGCCGGCTGGATGGCGTGGTCCGGCACCGCTGGGTTCAGCCATGTCTTGGTAAAGCAGAGGAGATTGCAGTCTCGTGTGTCTCTCTGGAACTTTACCCTGGCCCTGAGGTCATCGAGCTTGTTTTCCAGTGACTGGATGTTGGCGAGCAGGATGCTAGGCAGAGGTGTGCAGTGTGCATGGGCTCTCAGCCTATTCCTGACGCCGACTCGTTTCCTCTGGGGCCGCCACTTCAGGTCGCGTCGTTTGTTCTCCCTCAGGATCTCACATGGCCAGTTTGGATCCGGGGTTAAAAACGTTGAATTGTGAGTACATTGTATACCAATAGAAATAAGGGTATCCCTGTCGTACCTAATGTACTCAATTTTGAAGAATTTACTGGTTTAGAGTTACTGGAAATTAACTTAAAAAACAAAAACAAAGCAAAAGAGGTCAGAGCAGTTGTGACGGCAGCCGACCTCACCGGCAGCATCTCCCTTTAATGTGAATTTATGATTCACATTAAAGATGATTCACATTGATTCCCTTTAATGTGAATTTATGTATATATAAATACATAGATATACTGGCACTGAAACTCAAGATTTAAGATTTTGTATACACTGTACAATACACACTGAAACCTAGCCTGCAACTAAATTTAAGAAACGAAATTAAATTCTTAAAAAGATTAATAATGACTTAATTGCATGATCAGCCATAATATTAAACCTACCTGCCTAAAAATTATGATCCTTTAAGTCCTGTAAGTTGTGAGATGGAGCCTTCATAGATCAGACTTGTTTGTCCAGCACATCCCACAGATGCTCACTCCCCACGTGAAGTGAGTTTTAGGTGTTCATCACTCCGTTTCACCGGTTTCCTTCATTGGATCACTTAGGTAAGTACTAACCACTGAACAACCCTCACTGACAAGACCTGACATTTTGGAGATGCACTGAACCAGTCATGCAGGTGTGTGATCTGTGAGCAAATAAATGTTAGAGAACATACCTAAACATGCATTATCATGAAGACCAAGCAGCAATCCAGAGCAAAGTTCTAGAAAAGTATTAATCATAGTTTGATTATATGAATAATAATCTAAGTTTACCTGGTGAGACGTTAGCTCGCTTGTCTGTATATCTGTACATATGTTTATACATCATTACTGTTTCACACTTCCCTTTAGATGCTAACTGCATTTCGTTGCCTTGTATGCATGCACAATGACACTAAAGTTGAATCTTATCTAATCTAATCTAATGTAATGTAATTTCTTGTATACTGCTTATGCGTGCAATATCTATTTAATTCGATTCAATTTGAATTTAACTGCTGCATCTCTTATTGTAAAACAGTGTCCTGTACTTCCTGTCCACTGCGAGTTCATATATAGTCCACATGCCTTCTCAGAGTGTTCACTTTCCAAAGCAGTTGTATATGAATCAAAGTAAGTTTGTTACTGTGTAACTTTCCACCACTGTGGGAATCAATTTAGGTCCATAACTTTAGTTCCTAATGTACACGTCACCTCTAGTTTGCAGCTTTTGTCATGAGTTTCTTTTTGTTTTAGTTGTCTCTTCATAACTTTGGGAAGAGTAATGTGGATCTGAGCTGGTGAAAACCCTTTGTTGTATGAGGATAATCCAGTAGTTCAAAGGGAATCTTACAACTCTTCCTGCTCCACTAAACTGTCCAGTGAAGGATAGTAAGGATCTGATTCCACATGCCATTCTTCCTCATGAAAGCTTGTAACAGGTCGTGGTGTAAGGGGTGAAGGAAAGATATCTGTAGTAGCCACAGGATAGCCAGATTAGCAAAGAAAAGCCCGAAAACGGGTGCGTAGGGATTTCTATATGGTATGTTTATTCTGCAAAATAAAACGTTGTCTTCACCTGGTAATTAGTTCCAGCAACACATAATACTACTTTTCTTCTGTACACAAATTAAATTGTAGTTTACCATAACAAAGGTTGTGCCACCTTGTAGCATCATTTGGCATTACTTTATATCCATGTTGCTAAGCTTTTGTCTGTTACAAGCTGTAATCTCCTCTGACACTAGCATTTTAGGCAAGCTATGGGTGATAAAGCACATCCCCAGTTTCTCAATGGTTACCTGTGAACTGGCCCCCATTCATTTAGAATCAACCTGAATTAGAAACAATTAAGTTTTATTTCACTCCATTACAGATTTCTTCCAGCCAGGTTCTACCTACTAAGCTTGGATCAGTCCCCTTCACTAGCACAAGTAATACATTTTTCTCTTTCGGCCAGTACTTTACTTTTACATATTCAACTCCCACTATTTCTTTTGGCTCTCCCATAGAAGTCTAAGATTCCATATGATTCATTTGCGGGTCTCAGCTTGGGAGCTTCAACACGTTCCCAAATCGTTTTGAGCACAGCCTTGTTCATGATGTTCATCACTATATGACACTATATCAAAATTCACAATACACTGGTTTTTATACAGGCTAGAGCTAATGCCTCATCAGGCACTTTCAAACCATGACTGAAACTTTTCTTGACCTTTGTTCTGGATTGCTGTTTGGTCTTCATGATAATGCATGTTTAGATACGTTCTCTAACACTTATTTGCTCACAGTTCACACACCTGCATGACTGGTTCAGAGCATCTCCAAAATGTCAAATCTTGAGGATTGTTCAGTGGTTAGTACTTACCAAAGTCATCTAATGAAGAAAACCAGTGAACTGGTAAAACAGAGTGATGAACAAATAAAACTCACTGAGACGTGGGGAGTGAGCATCTGTGGGATGTGCTGAACAAACAAATCTGATCTATGGAGGCTCCATCTCACAACTTACAGAACTTAAAGGATCTGCTGCTGATGTCTTGGTGCCAGATACCACAGCACACCTTCGGAGGTTTTGTGGAATCCATGCATCACAGTCAGAGCTGTTTTGGAGACACAAGGAATTACACATTAGGTAGGTTTTCTGTTATTACTGATTACCCGATTATGTCAATTTAAGTAGTCTAATTTTTTTCTGATTATTTTTTATTTTTAATCAAGGTTATTTAATTTAGTTTCTTAAATTTGGTTCTCAGGGCCTGGTCCCAAACCCGGGGAAAAGGGAGGGTTGCATCAGGAAGGGCATTTGGTGTAAATCCTGTGACAAATCAAACATGTGAGCCAGATGATCCATTCTGGGGAACCCGAACAGGGAGCAGCCGAAGGACGACAACAATAACTTAGTTTATTAAATTTATTAATTTAAAGCAGACTGGACAATCAAAATCTTGAATCTTGAGTTTTCAGTGCCAGGTTATCTTTCCATTCCTCTATTCATGTATCCATCCAACCATCCATCCATCCATTCCTCTATCCAGTAATTCATCCATTCCTCTATCCAGTAATTCATTCATCCATTCCTCTGTCCCTGTATATATTCATTGATTCCTCTATTTATCAATCCATTCCTCTATCCATGTATATATTAATAGCATTTAGACTCCTTGACATTTTTATTTATCATTCATCCATCCACCCACCATTTTGTCCGTCCATCCATCCATCCATCCATCCATCCATCCATCACAAACTGGAAAAGTTCAAGGGCCATAAAAAAAACATATACAAAACACTGCAGGTGGTGTTTTCACACTGTAATTATAAGCACATCTCTTCTGAAGGTGCAAGGTACAAAGTTGAGATCATAAAAATAAAGATAAAAAAATTACTAAACCAAACTCAGAAATAATGTTTACTCATTAAAATGATATGATAACCAAATTCTGTATATTATTTAACTAACAAAAGAATTTAACAATATTCATGTATCAGAAGAATATATTTTGATGCAACATTAATGTTACTTAAGTAATGTTACTCATGTTATAGCTAATAAATAATTAGGCACTGTTTATTTTATTTTTTCAGCCAAGAGTGCCACACACACACACTGATATTCTAATTCTTGGTTTATAAGATTATATGCATATTGAACAGTAACATTTTATTATTATTATTATTATTATTATTATTAATATTATTATTATTATTATTATTATTATAAACAGTGAAAAAAATTGTATAATTGTATAATTGTATTTTTATTTATTTATTTTGTATTTATTGCATGTACAGCCTTAGAGCTCTTTATTTTATTACTTATTATTACTCTTGGTTTCAGTCCATGTGTGTGTACATAACTACACCTACTGTGCACTCGTCACATTGCCACTCCACCCTCAGAAAATAAATGTAATAATCTCACCTAACCGGTCCAGCCACAGCTGAATGAAAGCAATATTACTTCTGAGGCTCACTGTCTGCTTCACACATCAACATCGGCTATGAACAGACAGGGTGAGTTTTATGAACTATACAGTATTTTATTAAACAAATATCTTGTAACCTCCATCTTATATTACACAAGAGGGTTAATCCTGTGAATCTACATGAAACCTCTGTAAAAAAATTAACAAGAGTTACAAGCTGAGGTCTCTATTAAATCAGGATGTTGTCATTTAGAAATTTTAGCAGATGTAATGTTTGTAATGTGTCCAAGCTACCTAAATTACAATAGTGTGATTTTAATTTGACCCTTTATATGACCTTGTTCTTTTAATTAGCATGATTAGCATTCTGATGTTAACCCAAACATTTACCTGTGCTCAGTGTTTTTAAAGTCTAGCTACAATGTGCTGCCTTCATTTCTACAAACTTTAAATAATACTTTTATGATGCACATTTACAAATAGTTGGATAATTATATTCTGTCTCAAGGCCTGTGACGTATGTTTACCTGTCTATCTCGCCACATTCTGACCCTGCCCTGATTTTACTCATGCTAAAAACATGAGCACAATAGCTGGTACATCTGTGCACCACACCTATGAAGCATGCACCGTGGCTTACCAAGGAAATGTAAACAAATATCCAAGCTCCAAATATAGACTATTAAAAGCATGTGTGTGGTTCACACCACTGGGATTATTATTATTATTATTATTATTATTATAATAGAGAAGAAGGATTTTTTTAAATTGCATGTTTGGTTATGATCAGATACAATACAGTGTAAAAATCATTAAGATTAAAAGTAAAAATAAAATGCTTACATGATAAATGATAAAAATCCAATAGGAGTGTAGTTTCTCTCGAAGATATCACTGCACCGATCACATTTTGGCCAAGTGCTGTCAATGCTGTAGCACCACCACAAAGTACATTTACGGTCACTTTTGAACCATCTGTCCATAATCTAGAAGTTAAAACTGACTTCCCTGGGTTGAGATGAGTTCAACCTACAAATCTACAACCTGCTCCTTCAAACCTTATCCAATCATGACTAAATTTGGCACACATTGTAACGTCCGGGTGCCCCCGCCCTATGCGGGGCTCGAACCCAGACCGCCGTGGTGCTGCGTGCACGTGCCTGCATGCCATGGAAGATAGACCCATACGCGGGATTCAGCTGCTTTATTAACATAAACACAATACAAGGGGAAGACGAACATGACATGACATACATAAAACAAAACAAGGAACCTAGAACATGGAACAATGACCAAAAAGACTGGTCAACAGGGATCCCCATTTATAGGGATAAACATTAGGGCTAATTGTATACAGGTGATACAATCAGGAATGAGAACAATGGGCAAGGAAACACACAGACAAGCAGGCTTCCAAGATTCACCTGCCAGTGCCCTCTCCAGTCCTGGCAGGGAACTGTCCAGCTGTTCCTGATTCATTTTGTGTGCTCCTATTATCTTGTGTGTCATGAAAGCATTGCAAAAATCTGTTTGCCTCTATGTTTATAAACTCTTCTTGCTATATTTCGTCCCAGGAAAGAGATTTAGACTGATGGTAATTATTTATTTTGTGACCTAATGAACCAGGATGGATGTATTCATTGATAGAGACTTGAAAGCACTTTTATACGTTGCTTTTGGTAAGGGAGTCTGCCAAATGATGTAAATGTAAATGATCATCATGGCTCAACGATTCTGATAGCAAAGCCAACAAACCGAAAGTGAGGCTGTATCTCAGCAACACATTTGCATTCCAGCACTGTCCCTGATCAAAACACACAGATCATGAGTGAAACTACAAATCTCTCTTCAATCCCTAATCTTCCATTTCAGAATGGGCTTCCTAGGAGGAGAAATAACTGTTAACAATTGTACACCCTACAATTGGACCATCTGCATCGAGACCCAGACACCATGGCTATTTCCTGACAGATACATTACAGTAATGTATACACAACCGTTACATCAACCTGAGCAATTACAGACTGTGCAGTTTTCTAGAACAGCACAGATTCACATATTTAATTCATCTTATTCCACAGCTATTTAAAAACGATTTTTTTTATTAAAGAAAAACATTTCATTCATCATTTCATTTTTATCCATAAAATGTGAGTCAAATAAAAACAATAAAAATGTGACATAACTCAGGCAAGAAGACAAGGTATTTTTCTAGGTTTAGCAACTCTAGCAGCAAGGCCAGTAAACAGACAAACTGGAGATATTGGTTACAAAGCTACAATTTATTAAAGAAGTGCAGAATAAATCTTAGTGCAGGTGAAGGAAGGTGAAATTTTGCCATTTCGGCAGTGGTGTGGAGCAGTGACAAGGCAAGACCCAGGAGGCTGTTGGGGTGCAATAGTTTCAGTGAGTGTCGTATTCCTTTTCTCTGGTGGTTCTGGGAAATGGAAACAAACACGTGTTAGTTTCAGCATCTAATGACCCCTTACCTCCCTGGGAGCACCACACCAGGCTCTCTCTCTGGCTCTCTTTTCCAGGAGAGTGGAGAGCTGAAGCCACCGTTCTGATTGGTTGTTGTCTCTTTGCTGCATTTTGGCCACCTTGCTGCACGGTTATGTGCTCCTTGACTG
Source organism: Hemibagrus guttatus (assembly GCA_033459395.1). NCBI lineage: Eukaryota > Metazoa > Chordata > Actinopteri > Siluriformes > Bagridae > Hemibagrus > Hemibagrus guttatus. Next base: position 7,983,476 of record JAUCMX010000005.1, on the reverse strand, counting down.
TCCACAACATTGGGGGTGTTGAACTGGCGCTGTCCTTTCAGCAACCAAGTGGTAGTTGTGTGATGAGCAAAATGATGCCGCTGATAATTGGTGGTGCAGGCTCTGCCATCACATAATATAATCAATGATGGTTTTTAAATGAAGAATACACTTTTACGCCACCTCTTTGCAATAAAAAGAAAACTATTACAAAAAATGTTAAAGTCTTTGCATTCAACACCCATTTAACAAGTTACTTTTTGTTGTTCCTTATGTTATTGCAGCTATAAAAAATCCATAAATGCTAAATAAACAGACATTTCCTCATAATATTACTGATCACCAATGATTATATCGCCATATCAAAGTTCATGTGGAGTGTGCACTGTAAATGTTTCTTTGAATGAGCTTTGTAATTGCAATTGCCACCAAATTCAATGGCTGCCAGGCATGTGTCTTTCTGCTATCCCACCTTGCAGCTATATGCTTTTTTGCTATCCACAACACAAGGGATGCTGAAGTGGTAAACACTTTTAGGACATGGGCGGCACCTGTGCAATGAAAGAAATGCTCAAGTTATCCTGCCATTGGTGTCCTTGGCCCTGGCCATCCACTGCAAAGGAGCCTAGTTGGTCACTAAAGTAAAGTGCAGGCCTGTAAGGTGTGCAGAGTGCTTCAATGGCCCTCTTTATTGCAAGGGCTTCTCTCTCAACAGCCAAACACAACAGCGTTCAGCTTTTGCCTCCCTTTAAACCATTTAAATGTCTGAGACAGGATTGCACCCAGTCTTGGATTGGAGGCATCAGTGTGGATCACGGAGGGGAAGTTGAAATCAGGTTAGGAGGACAGGGGAACAGGTGAGCACTAGTTGTGATCCTGAACCCCAGGATGGCATGTACCAATTTCTTGGGGTACCCTTTTACTAACTTTACTTTATTCTCTTAGGGCTATAACATGCATTACCACAGGTACTGTGCCTCGGTCAGCCAATTTGCTCATTTTGTTGGCACCAGGGTTGTGTTGACCAATTGGGGGAGCGGACGATGAAGTTCACCAGGTATGCAATCACAGCATTGTTTCCTACTTTCCTTCACTGTATCCTTCTTTTGTTCATGCTCAAAGCACATGTCCTCCTGGGCGACCTGCTGGAACACAGAAGAATTGGGTTAGGGTGTTAGTGTATCTCACCTTTGGACGTGGCTCTGGCATCCCCTTCATTTTGGGCCATGCAGACTACCCGCACATGAGTACTTCGTGGTTTTCATCAGCAGCTTGACCTGGTGGCAGGGGCCATATAAAAGCCTAGCTAGTCTGACCCCAGGTGCAGCAGACCTGGAAGTTCTGTGATTAGTCTAACAAGGAGTGGCCATTCTATAGCTTGGTTCTTGAGCCTGACCTAATCATTTATTATGGACATCTAATTGGGTGCCATGTTATTCACATTTTGTATTGCATTTGTTGTTTTTTTATATAAATAATGTTTACTCTACATTTAACGTACCAAGTAATATGAGTGTAATATGAGCATTTTTTATAATATACAGGGAAAATTAAAGATGATGCAAGAGAGGAAGAACAAAGACATAGACGAGATGAAGAGCAGCGGCGACAGGCACAGCTTGAACATGAAAGAAGAATTGAGGAACAGATTAAAAGGGAAAGTGAGCTTGCTGCTAAGAAGCTTTCACAGGCAACAGAGACACTGAAGCAGAAAGAGAGGCTGAGAGGCCATGAGCTCCATCACCAAACTCTTATAATGCAACAGCCTATGGATGCGGAAATTGAAAGAGATGAGGTCATTTATTTTATTATTTCAAATTAGAGGTTAACAAGTCTTGTACTAAGTTTAATATTATGTACTAAATAGATACTGTTACATAGTATTTTTTCCCTACAGGTTACAGAAACCGAGAAGAAATTCGTGGAAATATTGCTAGAATTTCAGGATGAAAACCCTGCAAAATGAGTTAATGGTGGAGTACTGTAAGAAACACAACCTGTCCAGTAGCTGAGTGTTTTCTTTCAACACTGGAGTTGGTTATGAGACTCTGCCTCTACAGGATAGACTTTTTTTTTTACAGAGCGTTCTTCAAACTGATATGCAACTTTCTACACAGAGTAAAGAAATTCTGTGTCAGATTGCATTCAGCAACACATGGAAACTGCTGGAAATCAGAGATTTCATGCGTTATGTTGTTGGGAAAGACAAAGACCAAGTGCAGGCAATACTTCACATTGCACAGACCTACAAGCTGGATTATGGAATTGTCTTCCCTGCTTTAGATTCACCTGATCCCTTCAGATGGCTGAAATGGTATGTTGACACTGTCAGGAGTAGCTGGACAGTTTCCTGCCAGGCCCGGGGAGGGCGCTGGCAGGAGAATCCTGGAAGCCTGTTTATGTCTGTGTGGTTTCCTGCCCATTGTTCTCCATCCTGATTGTGTCACCTGTCCCTTATTACCCTGATGTGTTTCCCTATAAGAGGGATCCTGGTGTACATGTGTGGCGTGGGTCAATGTTTTGTGTATAGCTGTCCCGTGGGTGTTATGTCGGGTTGGGGTTTATGGTTTGATGTAACCACGAGTCGAGTGTTATGTTCGTCTTTCCCCTGTATCGTGTTTATGTAAATAAAACAGTGCTTCACTGAATCCTGCGTTTGGGTCTGCGCTTTCATGGCGTGCTAGAGCATATGGCACCACGGAGGTCCGGGTTCGAGCCCCGCATAGGGCCCCGCTGAGCCGGACGTGACAGACAAAAACGCTAATACTATTATTAGTGAAATGCGTAATGCAAACTACCCTGAAAATGTCTTGACAATACTAGAGGATCTTCTGCTATATCTAGAAACAGAGCTTCCAAAACACACAAGAACTGATCTCCATAAAAACGAAATCCAGTATGTGAAGAAAATGGTTAAAAAACTGGATTTTATCAACCCAGACAGACAAGTTCTCAAAAGTGTACTAGTGCAAATGTCAGTTGCAGTAAAAATGTGCTCTGGTCTCACTATTCAAAGGGGAAAAAAGGAAATAGTCATTGAAGGATATCTTCCCAGATTAACTCAACTTGCAGCCTTGATGGTCTTCCTGCTTCCAAAATGGAACAGGTGAAGGGAAATCTTGTATCTTAGCCATGCTTGCTGTGATCCATGCCATTCGTGGTGTAAAAGTGGACATTGTGACGAGCTCTCCGGTCCTCGCCCGCCGTGATTTAGAGGAATGGAACAAGCTTTACCACATGTTCAGCATAACGTCGTCTGCTGTTCCTCCAATGCTGAATGAAGGCTCATCAGAAGAACAAGATAAACTGACTCAGGAAGCATACAAACAAGATGTAGTGTACAGTACAGTTGGAACATTCGCTGCAGATACACTGAAAAAAAAAAAAAAAAAAGTATAACATTTTAATCAAATGCCACTAGCTTCGTGTCCTTTATTTTAATATTTATTTTATTATTAGTTTATTTTTTATAAATATATTTGCACTTTAGGTGAATTATACCTGGAACGTGTTGATGATAAACCACACGTGTGTGATAGTTAACTTTTTCTTGCTTTTTAAAGACTACATTAGAGTGTAGACTGTGAAGGAACAGGTCATGGGTTGGACATTTTGAATAAATATGCTCCTTAGAGTCTGAATGAGGGTGGCACTGATTCTGAGCGAACAGAGCGTAATTTTTGTTTGTGAACGAAATAAATGAACCAATTGAATGAGCGAGGATCTGCTGACTCACTAATTTCAGCTCGGCTGATATATACATGTTGCTAGTTTAGTCTTTGAAAGGTCTTTCTGGAAAATAAACTCACCAGTCCTTCTCCTTGTGGATCTGACATGCCCATTTTAACAAACCATGCCACCAGAATGCCTCTGTTAAAATTTTTATTTTTAAAATGAATTTAATGAATTGAATGAATTGAATGAATTGAGTGAATTGAGTGAATTGAATGAATTGAATGAATTGAGTGAATTGAGTGAATTGAGTGAATTTTGGGAATGAGTGAATTGGGTTGGGTTAGCCCATTTGAATTCATGACTCCAGGGGTTGGGGGTTTGGTTACCCACCTTTTCCCCCATTGGGGGTGTGGATTTGCCCAAAAGTTCTCCCCGTGCCTTGGGGGTTTCCTCTGGACTTTAAATTGTCTGTAGTGTGTGATTGTGTGAGTGAATGAGAGTGTCTGTGTGCCCTGTGATGGGTTGGCACTCCATCCAGGGTGTATCTTGCCTTGATGCCTAATGATGCCTGAGATAGGCACAGGCTCCCTGTGACCTGAGAATAGATTGGATTCGAAGATTGGAAGTGGTAGACAATGAATGAATGAATTAAGTGAATGAAATATCTTCAAAATATCATAATACAGTGGAACCTCTGCATATGAATGCCCTCCCTTATGAATTTTCGCCTTACGAATTATATTTAAGAATTGGCATATGAATGAACCAAACCGAAAGCCAGCTAAGCTGCACGTACGTCTGGAAGCCGTTCAAAACTTGTTTGCGTCAGTGGAAAGCCAAGCGAAGCGAAGTTTACAATTTTTTTTTTCAGTCAGTGAAAACTGTTTGGAAAGAGTTAACCCACGATACCAACGTTGCCTTCAGCATGCGTTCAAAAGCTAGGTGATATTTCGGGCATTCTTTTGTTGACAGATTGGTGGCGTGGGTGGTCTGTTCTATTTTTAGCCCAAGCTTGGTGCCACGACTTCCTGTGAGGACCCTTGATGTGGAATGCTTGGCTTGGGTAAGTTCTTTGTAAGCAGTCATACAGTTTACATATGCTTCATATTGGTAATATTGGTCATATTTTTGGGTGGCTGGAATGGATTATCTGCATTTACATTACTTCTTATGGGAAAATTCATTTCACAAAATACAAATTTTCACCTTAAGTAAATTTGTATGCCGAGGTTCCACAAAAAGGCACTCAGTGGCATCACCTGCTGGTGTAATGATGGAATGAATCAGTGAACAGAATCAAAAGACTCAACTCGAATCACTGGAAATTACCACCGCTAACATACGCAGGCAAATAAAACAAACCACCAAAAAACACGGATGAATATATTTCCAGTTCTACCAGTCTAGAGGGGGCAGGAGCACAGCCAAATCCCAACCGAAAGTGCAGTCTTCAGGGCTGGAACCTACAAAAACCCCTGTGTATCAAAGACACAATACAGCCATGTCTCCTGTCTTTCCTCAGTGGAGATTTCATGACGTAAGAATTCTTCATCCTCAGAGGGATGAAGAATTCGCTCCTGAATTTGCTCCTCTCGCTCCTGACCTCAGATTTGAGGTCATCAGATTTGAAGTCTTTCTTACAAGTTCTCTTCAATTTCCTTGACAAATGTGGTACTCCAAGGAAGACCACAGCAACACAGGCTTCAGCAACCAGCAGAACCTTTTTTTAAATGATCTCCATCCACCCCAATATGTACCACCTATCCTACACAGGGGAACCTTGAGCCTAGTGGATACTTTAGAGATGGCAGTTGGCCAAAAATGCATGTCTGGACTAGGGGAGGAACCCAGAATGTTCCCCAAAGCGTGGAACAAACAGAGAGAGTAATTGATGTCATCTCTCTTCATGGCGTCATCACACTGTGTGTGTGTATGTGTGTGTGTGTGTGTGTGTGTGTTGTTTGAGCCAACAGATAACTATTATTAAGGAAAAAGAGGAACTCCTGTAAATGTCCAGTAGGTGGCAGTGTTTGATTTACTAACAGCACCGTGAGCCACTCAGAAGCTCAGACATGCCGTGGTTTGAGAAAGGAGGAGACTTCTAATTGAATTTCAGTATCGAATTCATCTCATCTTCACAAAATCTCCTTCCTCATAATGATGTGGAGTTTTATTTACAAATTGCAGCATAAATCATAATGAATGATTTGTTTGAATGAACATCCAAAAGAAAGAAAGAAAGAAAGAAAGAAAGAATCTTTTGTAGGTAATATCCTACAGTTATTTACTTGTATTAATTCCTGATTGATTATTTGATTATATAATTAATTTAATGAAGCAATCTTGGACCGCAGAGCTGCTGCTCAAGTTTAAACTGTTTTACACTACAGTCAGAAGAGGACAACATAAAACAATGAAAACCTGAGGAGAGAGTGAGAGCGAGAGAGAGAGAGAGAGAGAGAGAGAGAGAGAGAGAGAGAGACTGGTGTAGAATCTATATCTGACCATATCCATGTTTGTATCCTAGTGTTTAGAAAAGAGTTTTTTTGTCACTGATGAAATTCTCCACAACATACATCATGAAACATCAGAAATATCTAATTATCTAATATCTAATAGTGACCACAAATCCCTACAGCTGAGCTCCAACATCTAGTTGAAAGCCTTCCAAAAGATTGGAGCTTATTATAACAGGAAGAATCTTGGATGAGTAATATTAATGTTTGGCTTTCTAGTCTACATGACTGAGCGTTTCCCAGTTATAAGTGTATAAGAAAATCTCTGGCAAGTCCAGCAAAGTTTATTTTGGCTGCGGTGTGTTGGTTTGCTAGCCGAGTGCTAACAGCAGAAATGTCAGCTCACACCGACAGTCCTCCACATAACCTGAGAAGCATGCATACATATATAACCTAATGTTCTACCTCCTTATATTCTGTACTTCCAGGGTGATTTTCTTCAAGTACTACTGTAGATCAAAGTCATCACAAGGGCTCGTAACGCTTCCTGATGAATTCCCTCGCACAATCCTCTTGCTGAATGGCACTTACTATAAGTACTGAATCCATTTCCTGTGGGATATACCATGCAGGACACCAAGAGCTGAAAGTGATCCCATTTGAGGATAAGAGTCACTCAAATCTGGATTCTATTTCGCTTGAGGATTTGATTTTCTATTAGAATATCTGGATAATAAAATGAAAACCCAGACATGTTCTGGACAGATCACTGGACTGGAATGTATGCTGTATAAAGATACTGAATGCTGTGAAATCCCAGAAGCTAGACTAAGGGAGGGAAACAAAAAGAACTTTGAGAGAAATGAGAGAACAGGAGAGGTATTTTAGGGGTACAATTTTGGTGTAACTTGTTTTCGGATGGAGCACCATGCAAAAGAAGAAGGGTTTATTATCAGTATCATTTACAGTAAATCACTAAGAAAATAATCGTCTTAAATCTAATATTGGAAAGCCCTTTAGACATGGATAAAGCCACCCCAGGAGGAGCCGAAGCGACCGCTTACCACCAATGAGTAGCTTCTACGAACTCTCATTCAGAGAGAGGAGTCGTTCAGGGAGAGGAGTCGTTTAGCGAGAGTAGTCATTCAGAGATAGGAGTCGTTCAGGGAGAGGAGTCGTTTAGCGAGAGTAGTCATTCAGAGATAGGAGTCGTTCAGGGAGAGGAGTCGTTTAGCGAGAGTAGTCATTCAGAGATAGGAGTCGTTCAGGGAGAGGAGTCGTTTAGCGAGAGTAGTCATTCAGAGAGAGGAGTCGTTCAGGGAGAGGACTCATTCAGAGAGAAGAGTTGTTTAGAAAGTGGTGCCGTTCAGAGAGAGAGGAGTCGTTCAGGGAGAGGAGTCGTTTAGAAAGAGGAGTCATTCAGAGAGAGAGGAGTCGTTCAGAGAGAGGAGTTTTTCAGGGAGAGGAGTCATTGTGAGAGAGGAGTCATTCTGGGAGAGGAGTCATTCAGAGAGAGAAGTCGTTTAGAGAGAGGAATCATTTAGAGAGAGGAGTCATTCAGAGACAGAGGAGTCATTCAGAGAGAGGAATCGTTTAGAGAGAGGAGTCATTCAGAGAGAGAGAGGAGTCATTTAGAGAGAGGAGTTGTTTAGAGAGAGTAAGCCGTTCAGGGAGAGGAGACTTTCAAAGAGAGAGAGAGAGGTGTCACTTAGAAAGAGGAATCATTCAAAGAGAGGAGTCGTTCAGGGATAACAGTAATTTGAAGAGAGAGAGGAGTCGTTTAGGGAGAGGAGTTGTTCAGAGAGAGAGGAATC
>JAUCMX010000005.1:7955552-7968052 GCA_033459395.1 Hemibagrus guttatus | reverse complement strand
ATCGTTTCTAAACCCAGCAGTGACACAGAGATGTTTTAAAAACACCAGATTGATGTATACACACACACACACACACACACACACACACACACACACACACACACACACACACACACACACACACAGGATGCATCATACCTGGAAAGACTGCAGGAAAGAATTGAAATAAATAAAGACGATCTGTGAGATGTCATCATCCCCCGGATTCACAAAGAACAGCATGTACGTGATGCCGAGCAGAGGAAGCAGCACTAACGTCGCCTTCACTGCTTTCCTAAAGAGAGAAAGAGAGAAAGAGAGAAGGTAATTAGTTTAGCTGTCAATCTGACACACGACAATTAAATAACTAATAAGCAGCATCAGACTTAATGAGAAACGTTCCATTTGATAACATCAGCCACTTCAGTCTTGATGATTAACTCTCTTTCGAACAACACTGTCTTGAAGCAGCAGGAGAAATAATCAGCTCCTAATGTTCTCCTGATAGATTAGTGCAGGGATGGATGGACAGAAAGGTGGATGAATGGTTGAATGGATGAATAGATGGATGGATGGATGGATGGATGGATGGATGGATGGATGGATGGATGGATGGATGGATGGATGGATGGATGGGTGGCCACACACACATCCTCCCCGTGACCCGAGAATAGATCGGATAAGCGGTAGACAATGAATGAATGAATGAATAATATTCTGTTAACGGATGAGTGCATGAATGGATGGGTGGAGGTGGATAGATGGACTGATAGATCTATGGATAGATAGATCTATCTTAGATAGATGAATAGATGGATGCAGAGATGAGTGCATTGTTGTGAAGTCGTGTTCTGATAGGTAGTGTTCTGATAACTGATGGATACATGGATAGTGGAATGAATAGATGGATACAAGTATAGATGAACTGATGGATGAATACACAGATAGAGGAACTGATGTATAGATACAAGGATAGGGAAATAAATGAATGGATACAGGGATAGAGGAATTGATGGATGGATAGATAGATAGATGTGGATGGAAGGATACAAGAATAGCGGAATGGATGGATGGATAAAGGGATAGAGGAATGGATATATGGATACAGGTATAGAGGAATGGGTAGATGGATATAGGGATAGAGGAATAGACAGATGGATACAGGGATAGAGGAATGGATGGATGGATGGATGGTCGGACGGATGGACGGATGGATGGATACAGGGATAGAGGAATGGATGGATGGATGGATGGTCGGACGGATGGATGGATGGATGGAGGGATGGATGGATGGACGGATGGATGGATACAGGGATAGAGGAATGCATAGATGGATGGATGGCTGTACACATGGATGGGTCTCATGTCACATTTACAAAAAAAAGCCCTGAAGCCGAATTATTATTGATATTAAAAAGCTGTGTGTTGTGTTATTAATATAGTATGGCTCCTGGCTCTAGAGCTACTTGGTCATTTATTTTTTTCAGTTTTTATAAAACTGATGACACATCTAATCATGAAAATGAGGTGACTTTAGGTCATGCTGCTGATGGATTAGTGGAGGAAAGTCATTCAGTAAATCAAAGTGCTTCTGAAGATTGCCACACTCGACCCCTTCAGCAGGCCGGTGTGACGCCAAGCCCCAGACCTCACACTCATCTGGTGCTTTTCATCATCAAACATAGAGATGAATGGACTACTTTAACTGAACAAGGACATTTGATGGACATTTAAAAAAAAACAATCACAGACCCCAAGACAAACAGGAAGAAATTTTATTCACTCTCTAGTCAAGGGATGTCCTGGTATTCTCTATATTGTGCAGTGAAAAGCTCTTGTTTTTTTATTAGATGTCCCACTGTGGGCGGAGTCTGAGGCTGAGACTGTGTAGATGGTGTTTCAGTCTTTAGCAAACTAACTATATTTAACATCTTATTTATGAACTGTTAGTTAATGGACTTCACTGGCTTGTCATGCAAGAAAATTTCACAGCATCAGGTAAGAGACAAAATTATGAGAAAATATTAATCAATAAATTCAATCAAGCAAAAAACAATCCAGATTTTTGGGCATCATGCAGAATAACATGAAATTTCTTAGCAAAAAAATGAAAGAAAATGTCACATCTGTGACTCAGATATCAGTAATTGTGTAAAGAGAAGCTACCACCAGCATGCTTCACAGTGGGGATGGTGCACTGTCACCTTATAAACACCAGCTTTAAGTTTTACTGCAAACCGAATCTGTTAGCCTTTCAAAGATCTTTCTAAATTCATTTACATCTGACACGGGTTTGATGGCTGTATGATAGAGCGAGCGGTGAGGAGTGAAGGTTGTGGCAATCTCCACCCCGGCAGCAGAAATTCATCACCACAGTGATCAAAACAATAAAGAAAGCACATGCTCAACAGGAACCATGCATGACAGCTAGACACTAATTGCCCCGGCTCTCGTGGCTCGGCGGCTCGGCGAGTGGGTGGATAAGAGAACTGCACGGCGAGCTGAGAGACAGGAACAGCTAACACATTCCCTTTGCTTCCTCCTCCCTGTCCAATCAAATCATTTCACGGACATGGACAGAACAGAACAGCGTGTCTTACGTCTAAAAGCTAATTCAGTGTGCGGCGTGAGTTTATTAGCTAAAATAAAGAGATCTCTCTGAACTAGCGCAGCACTGTAGGAAGCACTGTGAACTTTCTCTGGAACATACATTAGTAATCTCACATTACTGTAAATCACGTACACAGACTGGTGATTGGGTTAGTCAATTAATTTTTATGACCAGCTTCACCTTTATACCTGGACCTTTGAAGTATTTACATCACATCTGTCTGGTCCAGCTGTTACGCATTTCTCTGCAGCACGGTTCAGCGAGCTTCACACTCCTACACACCTGTCTCACATTATAAAGGGCCCAGAAATGGCTGCAATTACGCACGGATGGATAGATAATTAGCTAACGAGTGGAATCAGGTGTGCTGAAGTCATTAACATATGAGTTTTAACAAATAATACAGCTAAAATGCTGCACGCCACGGTGTGTGATGGTATATAAGCTTTCGCTCACACTCGTGAAGTGACTTGCAACATCTGCTACTTTCTATATGCATTTAACAAGAGCTTGTATATAGAACAGGTCAAGATGAAAGCACCTCTATTCCATTTTTTCCTATTTCATGCATCATTTACAAAAATGCATATAATCTGAAACTTAAAGTCTACCTACAGGCTAAATCACACTCAGTGTCATACATACCAACACCTGAGTTAAAATAAAAATAAAAACATAAGTCACCACATTTGGCATAAATCATCTTCAGACCAACATGGACAAAAAGATGATCAAAACAATTTCGATACTCCAAACAGTTTGCCTGGAATGGACCAACAAATCTGACAGCAAAGCCACCAAACAGGAAGTGAGGCTATATCTAAGCAATGACTTCTTACACTGACTCAAACCTGACCATCTGAGGGGATGTGGTAGTGGTTAAGACTTTGGAATATTTATCAGAAGGTTATCTGATCAGAAGATTATCAGATGTTCAAATCCCAGGTCCACCAAATTGCTACTGCTGAGCCCCTGAGCACAGCTCTTAACGCTCAGTTGTATAAAATGAGATAAAATGTAAGTCACTCTGGATATGGTCATCTGCCAAATGCCAGAAATGTAAATGAAATGTACTATCTTCAGGACCATGACCTGAAGCTGAAATTTTCAATCTAGCACCACCTACTGTTAAAAAAAAAAGTTACAATCACAACTGAGGGTGAAGAGCCCTGCACCAAGTGGCAGCTTGGTGGATCTGGATTCAAACTCACAACCTTGTAATCAGAAATCCAACATCTTAACCACTAAGCCACCACATCTGCTTGCCATACTTGCTCCTCCTCCTCCAAATTTTGTCCAATCTTCCCCAGGTTTGACTCAGATACCTCTAGTCTGAATGTCTGAAACTACGAATCAATCTTCAATCCCTTTGTCCCCATATGTGGTGACAAGTGTAGTGTATCTGTGAATATGCAGCTTAGTGAGTGTGGGTGCTTGGCCCCCAAAATCGCCGCTTACAGCTTTTACTATTATTATTATTATTCATTCATTCATTGTCTACCGCTTATCCAATCTACTCTCGGGTCACGGGGAGCCTGTGCCTATCTAGGCGTCATTGGGCATCAAGGCAGGATATACCCTGGACGGAGTGCCAACCCATCGCAGGGCGCACACGCGCACACACACACACACACTCATTCACTCACGCAATCACACACTACGGACAATTTAGAGATGCTAATCAACCTACAATGCATGTCTTTGGACTGGGGGAGGAAACCGGAGTACCCGGAGGAAACCGGAGTACCCGGAGGAAACCAGAGTACCCGGAGGAAACCAGAGTACCCGGAGGAAACCAGAGTACCCGGAGGAAACCCCCGAGGCACGGGGAGAACATGCAAACTCCACACACACACGGCGGAGGCGGGAATCGAACCCCCAACCCTGGAGGTGTGAGGCAAACGTGCTAACCACCAAGCCACCGTGCCCCCCTATTATTATTATTATTATTATTATTATTATTATTATTATTATTATTATTATTATTATTATTATTATTATTATTATTATTATTATTATTATTATTATTATTATTATTATTATTATTAGTGTTGACTGAGGACGGATATAAATCCCTGTACTATATAAACACTTTGTGAGCCTTAAACTGAGGTTGTGATTCTGCTCTCTTCCAGTTAAATAAGCTTTCTCTTCAAATTCTCTTTCTCTAAAATCTTTCACCTCTGAGTGCTGAAAAATCTCTGCAGGCATTGCAGAAAAATTCTTCTGTTCAGCACTTATGAGTGTGTGTGTGTGTGTGTGTGTGTGTGTGTGTTTAGATGATACAACAATAAACCTGAGATAATTATCTGTACCTCTGTACCTCTGAAATCAGCTTGAAAAGTGACATGTGTGAGGAGGTGAGGCTTAAAAATAGATGTTTTAAACAAATTCTTTTGGGGGGGGCACGGTGGCTTGGTGGTTTGCCTCACACCTCCAGGGTTGGGGGTTCGATTCCCGCCTCCGCTGTGTGTGCGCAGTTTGCATGCTCTCCCTGTGCCTCGGGGGTTTCCTCCGGTTTCCTCCCCCAGTCCAAAGATATGCATTGTAGGTTGATTGGCATCTCTAAATTGTCCGTAGTGTGTGATTGCGTGAGTGAATGAGAGTGTGTGTGTGTGTGTGCCCTGTGATGGGTTGGCACTCCGTCCAGGGTGTATCCTGCCTTGTAGCCCAATGACACCTGAGATCCCATGACCCGAATATAGATTGGATAAGCGGTAGACATTCAATGAATGAATAAATTCTTTTTAAATGTGTGTGTTGTTGTGATCATAAAATACTAAGTCATGTGGTGGAAGTGAATTATTTTCTATAACAGCATATGTTCCTGAGTGTTTATTCCTCTTACACCACAGGACGTTTTGTGAAACAAGTTAGTTCCTTATGTCCCTACGTTATAGCAGCTTATAAACAGTCGTTCCCTCACCAGCCTCTCTTTATTCTGCTTCTCAGCACTGTTACAGAAGTCTAAGAAATCAATTACACATCTTTTTTAATCTGTTTATTATCAGCGTAATGTGTGAACGAGCTGTTGCTATAGCAGCAATACCTGCGTTGACATACAGCTGCTCCACTGTCAGAGCTGCTGTCCTAGAAAATAAATCAACAACCCTTTCCCTGACCAATCAGAATGCAGAACTCAACACTGGTACAAACCAGGACTTTGAAATAAAAAAGAACCCTGCAGTTAGCAGAATAACAATAACAGCAGTCCATCTGCAGCTGAGAAATAATAAGTCACGCTAATGAAATGGAGTGATGGATCTCAGGAGGAGCGGCGGTTTATCACAGATAAACTCGGATACTCTACATCTGGATTCAGGTAGCTGGCTTCTGACACCACACACCATTACAGAGAGTCAGAAAGCAATCTGTTCCACGACGAATCTTAACCTCGGGGAAATTAACGTTAAATATTAAACACACTGTTGAGATCAAAATGTACGAGACGAATGAATGAGTAAATATGAGACACATGCTGCAAGAAATCTATTTAAATGTGCAATAGTCATGATTATTTTTAAAATCATGGCCTCAGGACATGTGGAGAAAGCTATTTAGAAAAGTGCACTAAGATCCAGAGTCATTGTTTGGGTTTATCTTTTCATAAACACACCCCAGATGTCCTTAACTCCGCCCACACCTCAGTCTGAGTGCGGTAGAGAAAACAGCTATTTTACAGCCTTTTCTGTTTCAAGACAAACATTTTCATGACAAATGATATAATCAGTCTTGAGGAGAAAACACAATCTCAGATATATTAACATTTATTGATGTTGCAGATGTTACGATGTCAGGATATTGCTTAGTAGTTTTGATATTTTTGGTATCATTAATTTGTGTAATAAACTGCAGGATTTCTCTATACTATTATTTTTTTTGCATTTTTATTGGTGCATATAGACAATGCTTAAATGTCTGACACACTTAAAACTGTCTCTGAAAAAATATTATTCAGACCATTATTTAATTATTCAAACCATCACAAATGTGTTTAAATAAAGAGGAAATTACTGACTGTTAAACTTGCGTATAAAACACTTAGGACTACTCAGGGCCAAGAATTTTTTTATTATCATTTTTTTACTTGGGGCCAAGATTTATTTATTTATTTTATTTTTTTTTGAAAAAAAATAAAATGTGACACTTTAAAATATAAATTTCTAAAAATAATAATAATAATAATTAAAAAAAAGTTTATTTTCAGAGTAGTTCCAGAAATATAACAGTAATATTATTTACATGCCTAAAGTCTAGTATTTATGAACTATTTTGCAAGTAATATACGTGTTTATTGTAGTATTATTTGCGTATTTGTAGTGTGTTTATTGTATTATTATTAGTGTGTTTGTAGTGTATTTTTTGTAGTGTTATTAGTGAATTTGTTGTGTATTTATTGTAGCATCATAGTGACATTTATAATAAAGTATTTTAAAAAAGAAAAGAAAAGGTGGCTGAGAGCTGAACCCTGAGGCAAAAAAACAGCGAAAAAAAAACGATTTCACATCCTTCACTTTAAAAAAAAAAGAAAGAAGCAGGTCTCAGCAGATCATAACAACGTCTCGGTAAATGATAATAACGTCAAGCGTTTCTATGTGGAATTGTTTTCGTCGATATTCTATGGTATCCATGTAGGTAAAGCTCTGAAACACTGATTTTCCGTCAGAGAGCAAGGGTGGCGAGTGCGACGCTTGTCAGTAAGCTATAATTACGTCTTACTTTAGAGAATATACAGAGAAGTGCTAGTAGATTTTAGACTCTGGGCATTATTCTTCTAGGAAGCGAGAGGCTGTGAGGTCGTGCAGTTCATTCGGGTTATTGATGAAAAGCTGTTATTTTTGTTTTCAAACAGTGTTTTAATCATTCTGAGCACTGACTACAGAGAAACGTGATTAGTGGAGCTGCGTGACGTCTTCAGCTGAACCTGATTACTGAGTGTGTTAGCACTGATGTGACACCAAAACATCGCTAAAACTTCAGAGAAGGTTTACTCTGGATATTTATCCATGGATTAAAGAAGTGTAGGGAATCCAGACATCTACTAAAAAGCATCCAAGTCATGGTTTGATGAGGAAAATGGTTTCCTAGATTCTGATTGGTCAGATGGTGCTGATTAACTTTACATTTACATTTACATTTCTGGCATTTGGCAGACGCTCTTATCCAGAGCGACGTACAAAAGTGCTTTAGTTCTCAGTCACTGAATACATTAACACTGGTTCAATAAGACACAACTTGGGATACCATTAGCCTAACACTGAGTTGTTTTTTTTTTTTTTTTTTTTTTTTTTGCAACATATTACGTAAACTGGAAAAATAAGAGCTAGTTTAAGTACTTCAGGAAGAGGTAAGTCTTCAGTTGCCGTTTGAAGACAGTCAGAGACTCGGCCGTATGGATACCTAGGGGAAGTTCGTTCCACCACCTCGGTGCCAGAACAGAGAAGAGTCTATATGTATACCTACCTTTTTCCCTGAGAGATGGTGGGACCAGTCGAGCAGTGCTAGTGGATCTGAGTAAGCGAGGTGCAGTGCGAGAAGTGACGAGAGCTTTGAGGTAAGATGGCGCTGGTCCATTCTTGGCTTTGTAGGCAAGCATTAGTGTTTTGAATCTGATGCGTGCAGCTACCGGAAGCCAGTGGAGGGAACGCAGCAGTGGGGTGGTGTGGGAGAACTTGGGCAGGTTGAAAACAAGTCGTGCAGCTGCATTTTGGATCATTTGCAGTGGGCGAATTGCGTTCAGAGGTAGACCTGCCAGAAGAGAGTTGCAGTAGTCCAATCTCGAGATGACCAGAGATTGAACAAGCACCTGAGTAGCCTGTGTGGATAGAAATGGCCGAATCCTTCTGATGTTGTACAGAAGAAACCGACATGAGCGTGTCACATTAGTGACATGGGAAGAAAAGGATAGTTGATTGTCCATGGTTACCCCAAGGTTGCGAGCAGAGGCTGTAGGGGAAATCATGGAGTTGCTCAGAGATATCGCGAGGTCTTGGGCTGGGGATGGATCACCTGGAATTATCAGCAGCTCGGTTTTGCTGGGATTGAGTTTCAGCTGATGGGCAGTCATCCAAGATGAAATGTCCGCCAGACACGCCGAGATCCGAGCAGAAGCCGTGGTATCTGAGGGAGGGAAGGAGAAGATAAGTTGTGTGTCATCAGCATAGCAGTGGTATGAAAAGCCATGTGAGGATATAACTTTGCCAAGAGAGTGAGTATAGAGGGAGAAAAGGAGAGGACCAAGCACTGAGCCTTGCGGGACACCAGACGAGAGTCTGCGTGGAGCAGATGTCAATCCCTTCCATGTTACCTGATATGAGCGACCATCCAGGTAGGAAGCAAACCATTCCCATGCTGTTCCACAAATTCCAAGACTCCTGAGGGTGGACAAGAGAGTCTTGTGGTTTACTGTGTCAAATGCTGCAGACAGGTCGAGGAGGATGAGGACCGATGACAGTTTGGCTGATCTAGCAGCATGTAGTTTTCTCAGTGACTGCCAAAAGGGCAGTCTCAGTGGAATGTGCTGCTTTGAAGCCAGACTGTTGGGGTCATGGAGGTTATTCTGCATGAGATAGTCAGACAGCTGATTACAAACAACACGTTCAAGAATTTTTGAAAGGAATGAGAGAAGTGATACCGGTCTGTAGTTGCTGATGTCTGAGGGATCCAGAGCAGGTTTCTTCAGGATGGGGATGACCCTGGCTTTCTTAAAGGCAGTTGGAACGTGACCAGACGTTAAGGATCCATTGATGACTGTGGTGATAAAGGGTAGGAGGTCAGGTGAGATGGTCTGGAGCATAGCTGAAGGGATTGGATCCAGTGGGCAGGTGGTAGGATTGCAGGACCGGGTAATTTGCAAAACCTCTTCTGCTGCTACAGTTGAGAGCTGCGTCAGTGAAGGAGTAGCGGAGTGCTGATTGTGTGATGTAGGTGAAGTGGGAAAGACGTGAAGGTCTGGCAGAACCTCTCAATCTTCTCTGTGTAAAAAGAGGCAAAATCTTCGGCGGTCAGAGAGGATGGAGAAGGTGGAGCCGGAGGGTTGAGTAGTGACGAGAAGATGTTGTGGAGCTTTCGGGGATCTTGTGCAGAAGTTTCAAGCTTTTCCTTGTAGAAGGAGGTCTTGGCAGAAGTCACGTCCAAGGAGAATTTGGACAGGAGCGTGCGATAAGAGGTGAGGTCTGTGTCGAGGTTTAGATTTTCTTCCACTTCCTCGCTGCTGATCGTAGTTCTCTCCGATTGTTGCGAAGCACGTCTGACAACCAAGGAGCAGAGAGAAGAATTCTTCCTGCGTATAGTAGACAAGGGGCAGAGAAAGTCCATGGTTGAGGAAAGGGAGGAAAGCAGAGTGTCAGTAGCTGAGTCCAGGGGAAGGGAGGAGAAGGATTCATGGTCAGGAGAGTGATGAAAGAGTGCAGGAAGCTACAGAGGAAGGAGAGATAGAGTGGAGGTTTCAGCGGGTGAGAGAGAGGTGCTGGGGGTTACGTTTAGGCAGAACAGGAGAGTGATAGAGAAGGATACCAGGTGATGATCGGAGATATGAAGTGGGGTAACAGTCATGTCTGTAGCTGGAGAAGGATGAGTGAAGACTAGATCCAGGACGTTTCCTTCTTGTGTGTGGGAGGGCAGCTGTTGAAGGACAAGGAGAATGAATTCAGAAGAGCCAGAAGGGCCAGAAGAGTGAAGCTTGTCAGATGGGAGGTTGAAGTCTCCAAGGACTGTCAGAGGGGTGCTGTCAGAAGGGAAGACACTGAGGAGTGTGTCCATTTCATCCAAGAAGTTACCTAGGGGACCAGGGGGGCGGTAGATGACAATGATGAAGAGGTTGATTGGAGAGGTAACTGAAACTGCATGGAATTCAAAAAGAAGAGATGGTTAGATGAGACAAGGGGAGAGGTGAGGTACACCAACTCTGTGACAACAGCAGACCTGTACCACCACCCCTGCTGATTCTCGTGGTGAGTGAGAGAAAGTATAGGCAGAGGATAGAGCAGCCGGTGTAGCAGTGTTCTGTGGTGATATCCAGGTCTCAGTTAGTGCCAGAAAATCAAAGGAATAGTGGGAGGCTAAAGCTGAGATGAAGTCAGCCTTCCTTATAGCAGACTGGCAGTTCCAGAGCCCACCTACCACCACTGTTTGAGACTGAGACAACAAGGGAGGGTAGATGAGGTTTCTAGAAACATGACCTCTGCTTCGTGGATGAAAATGCTGCGTCTGTAAGAGGTAACAACAGAAATGGGTTTGAGGCACATGTCTGTGGTCTTGTCAAAGTATGAAAAGTGAGACTAAGGATGAAAGAACAAGAAAAAAATGACAATATACTTACTATTTAAGTGAGTAACAGGTATTGACAAGGCAAACTGCAAACCGCTACAGACACTTGTGTCTGTAGCGAGAACCTTCAATATAAATTAGTTAGCCCTGCCCACAATTCACACCCTAAGGGAGACCGAAACTATTCTTGATTAATCACCCGAGACAACTAGGAAGCAAAGATCAACAAGCTATACAATAACAGTTCAAATGACAACTCTAGAACCAACCACGTTAAACAAATCGTACACAAAAGTCGGAATCTTACCTTACCAGATGGAACAGATTCAAATGAAGAGTTAAAGCACACTGCTTTAACACCGATCAGGTATAACATTGTGTCCCATTGGCTGGGAGTCGAACCCGGGCCTGCCGCATGATAGGCGAGAAACCTACCACTGAGCCACCAATGCCCCGTAGTGTATATGAATGTAGTGTGAATAAATGTAGTGTATATGAATCTAATGTAAATATGAATCTAGTGTATATAAATGTAGTGTATAGGAATCTAGTATAAATAAATGTAGTGTATATGAATGTAGTGTAAATAAATGTAGTGTATATGAATCTAGTATATAAATCTAGCCATGGGGGTCACAGTCCAGTGACTTCTGTGCCGGTCTCTGTTACCGTTAGTAACTTACTTTCTATAAGTAAATAAGAACGATCTAATAAGTTATCATCACTTTAGCAACCATTTGTTTGCAGTGAAGATCCTCCTAAACAGATAAACTGTTGATGTGGTGAGATGGAAGTAGATGTTTATATAAGGAAGGAATTGACTGTTTTCCTGTAACTACATACACACACACACACACACACACACACACACACACACACACACACACACTCAACCTACAGTAGCTGCATGTTAGCGTTAAATGTATTTCTTCTGTGTGTTTTATGGATCTACATCTTCTCTTCTCTTCCTCTTCTCTCTCTCTCTCTCTCTCTCTTCTCTCTCTCTCTCTCTCTCTCTCTCTCTCTCATCTCTCTCTCTCTCTCTCTCTCTCTCTCACACACACACACACACACACACACACACACACACACACACACACACACACACACACACACACGCCATTCACTTTTCATGCTGAGTATAAATGTTGGAGTTTTTTCATCTGGAAGAAGGTGAAGGATTCGTGACTTCACTGAGGAGTGGAGAATTCTATTCTTATAATAAGAGTCAGGAATGTCAGGTTTAACTCCAATCTGAGGCTCAACCTCATCCTCATACGTCAAACACACACACACACACACACACACACACACACACACACACACTGAATACATTGCTGTTGGAGCTTCTCGGTTCTTTGCCTGAGAGGAACCCAGTGCAGCTACAGGAGCAGTCTGTTGATGCAGATAATGTAAATGATGTGTAGTTTTGTAGATAAATAACATTTAATAGCCGAATTTCTCTGTAAAGCTGTGGTGTGGTGTGTGAGTGTTCTCTGAGGCATGTATCTAGGTGACTGGCTGATTATGTTTTCCCACATCGCAGACACCACAAAGCTCAGCTGTGCCAGAGGGAAGCCAAACCAATCAGACGCTTCCTGCTGAACAGCACCTGTTGTGACGCTTGTTAGTAAACCGTATG
>JAUCMX010000005.1:7895552-7950552 GCA_033459395.1 Hemibagrus guttatus | reverse complement strand
GTGAATAAAATCTGTGAAATAAAAACATTTATCTGTTCAGTTTTAATTATTAATTTTTTTTTAATAAATAAATGATTTATGTACAATCCAGTACAGTTTATTTCCAAATGCGTATAAAAGAAAATGTGCGCGAACAATTATTAATTATTTATTAAACTTCATTTAATTTCATTTAATCTGTTTTTTTTTGGGTTTTTTTCTGGACAGATTTATTAGTGCTTCACTTTATTCACTTAATGGCTGCGTTTTTTTCTGCGACTTCGTAATTGGACACTTCACACTGACTCACTGTTTGTCTGGAAAGTAAAAAAAAATTAAAAAAATGTCTCACACACACACACACACACACACACACACACACACACACGCACACACACACACACTCAGGAGGATTAAAGTAAAATCTATAGACGCCGCCGAGTCCAGCAGCAGGCGTTAACAAATCGAGCTCGTAATCAGCAGCAGCAAGTTTTTTTTTATTTTATTTTACTTTATATAATCGTTTCTAATGAAAAGCCTAGCGCTACTCACCAACAGAACAACAATTACAGGACCCTGATAAATGTAGTCCATGTATTTTCCTGGTTCTTTTCCAAACCAGCACCTTGGATAAAAGTGGAGATAAAAAAAAAAAAAATTAAACACGTCAAAAACCGAACGCTAGAAAAACTATTAGCAATGAAGTGTGGGGAAAAAAGCACGTTTTCTTATTTATAAAGTAGATTGTAGCTCCCAGTTTCACACCTGTGCTGCAATTCCACCTCAAACATAAACATTTAAGAAAAACGAGCTGAAAATAGTTTTTTTTTTTTTTACACAGGTTTCTCACAGCTAGCAAATCCTCACATTTTCTCACAGCTAGCATCTGTGCTAATGTTATGAAACATTTGGGGGGATAAAAAAATAAATAATGATAATTACATTTCATTTACTTTAAATCTATAATCGTGACCTCATTAATCAATATCACAATTCTGAAGAATAAATATTAAATAATAATAATAATAAAAAAAAGGCAAGCTTCCTGTTGATCATGTCGAATAAAGCTGACCTTTTCAATATGGTGGACACATTGGTGTGTTATGGGAGCTAGCAATAGTGGCTAATCTTCCTTTTGTTAGTTTTATCACTTGGAGCCTTAAGGAGAAATAACATGCTTCTTTAATTAATTAATTAACCATTGACTTTCAGCTAGCCAACTTTGATCATTAACAGCAGCGACCCTTGTATGAAACAGTCATTTTCACATAAATTATATCTAAATACAGCAAACTTTCACATAAATTATAGCTAAATACAACTAGCAAACTGAAGTCAAACCAAAAACACACACAGTTATTTTATTAAGTATAGAAAATGTCAAATAGAATTATATAAGCCAACATTAAACATTAAAGGCTAATAGCGTATAGCTAATATAAATGATCACATAAATGTTTTAAAATGCTATATTATTTGTGCAAAACGCCAGATTCACGCTAGCAAATCTAGCGTAGATGTGTGATGCATAATGGTCACATGACTTTGGGTTAATATGCATTTCAGAACATCTGCTCACATCTGTTAAATTAGCAAATCAATAACTTATTTACAAATCAATAATTTTTTTATGCACAGATCTATTGAATGCTCATTTAGTGTTTCTTGTGGCGATCTTTTTACTCAGATTATCTGCGAGCTGCTCAGAACAGAAGTACACTCACTGTTCGTTTTCGTTGTACAGCTTCCCGACAGCCCACGCGATGATGATCGGACACGGAATACCTGCAGGAAAACATGGAGAACAGATTACAGTGTGTATCAGCACCACAGGAAGTTGTTCACCAGCTTACAAGCTACAATCTTTAACCTTAGATAACTGTTAGCTTTATTATCCGTGTACAAACATTTCAACACTTCCTGAAGGTAAGGCGCTAATCTCCAGCGAAGGTAAGATCCTCAGCACACAGGACTGAAGAAATCGTATAATTTCTTCACTGAAACTGAAGCCTTTCCTCACAGATATTGAATATGCAAATAATAATAGAACAGCAGATAGCTGAAGTGGTTCATTTATATCATGTCCTCTGTGTTGCTAGTTAGCATGGTTGTTTCTTAGCAATAGAAGTACAAGCCACTGCTTAGGACCTTTCGTGAAGTCTACCAGGCGGTGTCATTATTTTTAAAATAGATATTTAAAAAAAGCATACTTTACTGTCATTTATGTGCCTGGCAATAACAGAGCACCTCCTAGTGGTGTGAAAAAATAGACAGTGACAGTTAGGTATTTAAATTAAGTAAGTAACATAAATAACATCACAAAGAAGCTGCTTATTGATGTCAGTGAAATGAAAAAAGCTAGCGACTAGCTAGATATCTTGAGTAAAAAATGTTAAGGCTAACACATGTTAACTTGCTGCTAGCTGTGACATCATTAGCCTGTTAACATTAAAGGTTGAGATGTCAATCATTTGCATACCTTTAGCATCTCAGATGCTCACAACCACCAAAGAAACCACATTTTCTCATGCTAGCTAGCGTAATGGGCTAAAGGCCATTTTTTCAGATGCTCTAATGAAATATGCTGAATATATACAGACTCCTAAATGCCCATTCTTATTTATTTTATATTAAAATTGATGTTTACAGATTTAAAGTCTTGTGTATGTGGGACATTTAGTTAGTTTTTATTCTGTTCATTCTTGCATATGAAATATAATTGGTGTTGGTGTGACGGACCTGACAGGACAGACTCTGTCCACAACGAACAGCTCACAGGATTAAGACATGCCGAGCTCTCGCACCACTTTCACTCATCAGCTTTTCAGGAGTGCTGACAATCTCACTGAACTTAAGCATAGTCATCAGCTGTGAGACGTTACACTATTAGTGCCATCTTTTCCCTCAGCATCATGAATTTTCCCTCTGCCTCATCCTCAGCTATACAACTAAAACTATAGAAAGCTATAAATGTATAAAGATATGAAGCTAAAGAAAGATGAAACAGATAATGGTGGAGAGAAGGATGAAATAGTGGCAGACGGAAATAGGAGGCAGACAGTGGTAGATAGATGAAATAGTAGTAGATATAAAGATGAGATAATATTATATAGAAAGACCAGACAGTTGTAGATAGAAAAATGAGATCGATAATAATATTAGAGAAAGATGAGAGTAGTAGGTAGCAAGGTGAAATATTGATCGAAAAATGAGAAATATTATTGTGGATAGAAAGGTGAGATAGCGGAAGATAGATAGATCATGATAGAAAGAACCGGGAGATAGTGGTAGAGAGAAATATGAGATAGATAATGGTATATAGAAAAATGAGAGATCGTTTTAGATACATGGAATAATGGTAGATGGAAAGAAGAGAAAATGACAGATAGAAACAGGATATAGTTTTAGATAGAAAGATGAGATTGATAATTAGATAATTAGAGATAATTAGGGAATTATGAGATAGTGGTAGATAAATGATATAGTGGTAAGTAGAAATATGAAATAGCGATAAAAAATCTGATATAAAATGGTGGATAGAAAGGTGAGATGGTGGAAGATAGATAAGATGAAATAGTGGAAGACAGAAAGATGAGATAATGGGATAGATAATTGCAACGACCTCACTTGTAGTTCTACCACCTCTCCTGAATACTGAACAGCCTCTGGGTCAAGGGTGACTTCCTGGTTAAAGAACATTTAAACCACTTTCATGCTGACCATCGGTGCGAAGTATCAACAGTTCACTTCAAACCAAGCTGTTCATTGTTTCCTGTGAGTTTCTTTGTCTATGACCGTGCTCTGTTTTCCTGATTTTCTCTTGTTGTTTGGATTGGTTTTTTATTGTTACCTGAACCAATATTGTTACAATATTTCTATTGGGCTACAATCTACTCACCTACCTGGACTCATGCTGGCTGAGCGAGATTCTGAGGAACAAAGGATGCGACCCGAAGCAGCGACCAAGGGGCAAACGGGCCAGGAACAGGCTAAGAGCATGCGCACATCAGGCTCTCTTGCCTAGCATCCTGTTAGCCAATGTCCAGTCTCTGGAACACAAGCTCGATGACCTCAGGGCTAAGGTAAAGTTCCAGAGGGACATTCGGGACTGCAACCTTCTCTGCTTCACCAAGACACGGCTGAACCCAGCGGTACCGGACCATGCCATCCAGCCGGCCGAGTTCTTCTCGGACAGAGCAATGGTGTCAGGAAAGACAAGAGGAGGTGGAGTGTGTCTGATGGTAAACAATAGCTGGTGCGACAACGCGAGAATTTCACCTCTTTCATGCTCCCGCTCATCCAACCTGGAGCTTCTGACCATCAAATGTTGCCCTTTCTCCCTTCCTCGGGAATTTAGTTCAGCCATAGTCAGCACCGTTTATATTCCACCTCAGGCGGACATGGACACTGCTTTATGGGAGCTGCATGAAGCTCTCACTCTTCACCAGACACAACACCATGACACTGCGCTCATTGTGGCGGGGGACTTCATCAGTGCTAACCTCTAACGCGCAGCGCCAAACTTTCATCAACACATCACCTGCCCCACTAGGGGTGGAAGAACACTGGACCACTGCTAGACACAGTTCAAGGACTGCTACAAAACACAGTCATGTCCACCGTTTGGGAAATCGGACCATGCTGCCATCTTCCTCATGCCTAGATATAAACAAAGGCTAAAGCAGGAACATCTGGTTCAGTGGGAGGTCAAGATGCTCTGGATGACGCAGACTGGGACATGTTTAGATGCAGCTCTGCTGACGTCAACGTGTTTATGGAAGCAGTTGTGGAAACTGTGTGTGTATGTGTGTCTATGTATATGTATGTGTATATATATATATATATATATATATATACACACATATTTTTATCATATTTCTCTTTCAAATATTTATATATATACATATATATAAGATATAAGATGCATATCTTATATCTTATTGGTTTTTCATATTTTTATCATATTTTTCTTTCAAATATTTTTATATTTTATTATTCTGGTAGTTTTTTTTTTTATTTCTATCTCCTTAAATCTTTATTTTATTTCTATCCTTTTTTATCTTCCTCTCTGTAACAAGGACAGTCGAAAAAGCATTTCACTACATGTCGTACTGTGTGTGATTTTGTATGTGGCAAATAAAATTTGAATTTGAATAATTGTAGATAGATAAGAAAGATGAGATTGTGGAAGATATAAACATGAATTATTGATAGAAACATGAAATAGTGCTAGATGGAAAGATGAGATATATGTGCTAGATATATTAAAAATGTAATTGACCAGTAAGCAGACATAAACCTATAGACTATAGCTATAGACTCATATGACGATATGATAAAGAAAGTTCTGTCTCCTCTCCCGGGTGTCAGCGGAGAGAGGGATTATAAATCATTACTGTGTAGAGGAGTAAAGACACACAGTGTGTTTACAGGAAGTTGAGTGTGAGCAAAATAAGCAAAGACACCACAGTGAATTAAATGAATGAAAAATCTCCTAGGGGGGCACGGTGGCTTAGTGGTTAGCACGTTTGCCTCACACCTCCAGGGTTGGGGGTTCATTTCCCGCCTCCGCCATGTGTGTGTGGAGTTTGCATGTTCTCCCCGTGCCTTGGGGGTTTCCTCCGGGTGCTCCAGTTTCCTCCCCCAGTCCAAAGACATGCATGGTAGGTTGATTGGCATCTCTAAATTGTCTGTAGTGTGTGATTGCGTGAGTGAATGAGAGTGTGTGTGTGTGTGCCCTGCGATGGGTTGGCACTCCGTCCAGGGTGTATCCTGCCTTGATGCCTGAGATAGGCACAGGCTCCCCGTGACCCGAGTGTAGTTCGGATAAGCGGTAGACAATGAATGAATGAAAATCTCCTACCTGCC
This sequence comes from Hemibagrus guttatus, assembly GCA_033459395.1. Taxonomy (NCBI): domain Eukaryota; kingdom Metazoa; phylum Chordata; class Actinopteri; order Siluriformes; family Bagridae; genus Hemibagrus; species Hemibagrus guttatus. Next base: position 7,944,705 of record JAUCMX010000005.1, on the reverse strand, counting down.
ACACACACAATAGCATTTCAGCAGCTTCCTTTAGAGCCTCATGGCTTTGGTGAGTTGTGAACACAAGTATTTCTCAGAGCACTCTGATACAGTCTATATAAGATATAAAATAAAAGTCTGCGCTGCAACAAGTGCTATTCTATATGCTGAAGAATCCTAAGTGTTGAAACCACTCATGTTAACCGCATATTCGATTTTATTCCAACATTCACCATCTTCACAAACAGTGTGTTTTAATTTGCTTGAGAGGTTGTGCTTCTGCGTTCATACACACTTTAAGTCAAGTGCAATCTCCCGCTCTGAATGTGTGTGTCCTGAGTGGTCACTAAAGCAGTCACGTTTTACAGCTAGAGCACCTAATTTCTTTCTAAGAACCCAATTTTCTTTCTGAGAAATCGAGCTCTATAGCAATCTCTCTCCCACAGGTTATCGATCCACCCACGGCACCTCACACCTCACAGGAAGCATCCAATTACCAGCCAGCGCGTCAACCTGCGACTGAAAAGGTTGAATTTATCATAGTGAACATTCTATCCTGCGTTACATGGCTAACATCACCAATGCTGCTGCTTAGGTCACCGTTACGTGCATTTAAAACAATACAAGCCTCCTAACCTCCGCTAAACACACACAGTGCTGACTTACAAGAGGAAAGGAGTAAAATAAAGCATTAAAAGACAAAAAAATTCATTTTAAAAAAGAGGACAAATTGCTAACATCTCTCTGTAGGAAAGATCTAAGAGAAAGTGAAGAGGAAGAGGCAGTGGTGAAGGATGGAGTTTATTTCAGTTCATTTATTTCTAAAAACCTCAAAAAAAGCTCAACAGCTGGAGAACGAACGAACGAAAGAAAGAAAGAAAGAAAGAAAGAAAGAAAGAAAGAAAGAAAGAAAGAAAGAAAGAAAGAAAGAAAGAAATGTTATCTCTCTCTCTCTTTCTCACTCTCTCTTTCTCTCTCTGTGGATGGATGGGTAGATAGTGGAGAAGACAAACAGTGATGAAAGGAGTGATGAAAGACAGACTGTTTTTCTTTCTTCCAGTTTCATTACTTCAGCTCCTGAAAGAAATCAGTGAAAATGTTGTTTTTTTGCTTTGCTTGTTGTTGAGTGCTCTATCAGATCGTGTCTGATCTCAGCGTTAGTACACCGTTCAGATCTGTGTTGGTTTAGAGGATGAGATCTTCATATCTCTCAGGTCTGAGTGAATATTTACTTTAGTTGTAATGATTAGCTCATGCGCTAACAGCAGCAGCAAATTGGATTTCATCTGACGCAAAGAGACGGATAATCCTGCTGCAGGAAAAAAACTGAAAAACGACACGATGGAAATGAAATGTGTGTGTGTGTGTGTGTGTGTGTGTGTGTGTGTGTGTTATAAACAGCTCAGTGTCACATGGAAGTATTTGTGTGCTAAAGTCATCACCTTCGCCACATAAACCATCTATCATCTCTCTCTCTATCTCCATCTCTCTCTGTCTGTCTCTCTCTCTCTATATCTCTCTCTCTCCATCTCTCTGTGTCTCTCCATTAATCTCTCTCTCTCGCTCTCTGTCTGTCTGTCTGTCTCTCTTTCCCCGTCTCTCTTCCCATCTCTCTCTCTTTCCCCATCTCTCTTTCCCGGTCTCTCTCCCATCTCTCTTTCTATGTCTCTCTCTCCATCTCTCTCCATCTCCCACTCTCTCCCCATGTCTCTCTCTCCACATCACTCGTTCCCTGTCTCTCTCTTTCTCTGTTTCTCTCTTTCTCTGTCTCTCTCTCCACATCACTCTTTCCCTGTTTCTTTCTCCCCATCTCTCTTTCTCTCTCTCCCTATTTCTCTTTCCCTGTTTCTCTCTCCTCCACTCTCTTTCCCTGTTTCTCTCTCCTCCACTCTCTTTCTCTGTTAATCTCTCCCCATCTCTCTTTCTCTGTCTCTCTCCACATCACTCTTTCCCTGTTTCTCTCTCCTCCACTCTCTTTCTCTGTCTCTCTCTCCCCATCACTCTTTCTCTGTCTCTCTCTCCCCATCACTCTTTCTCTGTCTCTCTCTCCCCATCACTCTTTCTCTGTCTCTCTCTCCCCATCACTCCTTCTCTGTCTCTCTCTACCCATCACTATTTTCCTGTTTCTCTCTCCCCATCTCTCTTTCTCTGTCTCTCTCTCCCCATCTCTCTTTCTCTGTCTCTCTCTCTCCCCATCTCTTTTTCTGTCTCTCTCTCCCCATCTTTCTTTCCCTGTCTCTCCCCCCACATTTCTCTTTCTCTGTCTCTCTCTCCCCATCTTTCTTTCCCTGTCTCTCTCTCCCCATCTCTCTTTCCCCTTCTCTCTCTCCCCATTTCTTTTTCCCTGTCTCTCTCTCCCCATCTCTCTTTCTCTGTCTCTCTCCACATCACTCTTTCCCTGTTTCTTTCTCCCCATCTCTCTTTCTCTCTCTCCCTATTTCTCTTTCCCTGTTTCTCTCTCCTCCACTCTCTTTCTCTGTCTCTCTCTCCCCATCACTCTTTCGCTGTCTCTCTCCCTATCTTTCTTTCCCTGTCTCTCTCTCCACATCTCTCTTTCCCCTTCTCTCTCTCCCCATTTCTCTTTCTCTGTCTCTCTCTCCCCATTTCTCTTTCTCTGTCTCTCTCTCCCCATCACTCTTTCCCTGTTTCTCTCTCCCCATTTCTCTTTCTCTGTCTCTCTCTCCCCATCACTCTTTCACTGTTTCTCTCTCCCCATCTCTCTTTCTCTGTCTCTCACTCCCCATCACTCTTTCTCTGTCTCTCTCTACCCATCACTCTTTTCCTGTTTCTCTCTCCCCATCTCTCTTTCTCTGTCTCTCTCTCTCCCCATCTCTTTCCCTGTCTCTCTCTCCCCATCTTTCTTTCCCTGTCTCTCCCCCCATCTTTCTTTCCCTGTCTCTCCCCCCACATTTCTCTTTCTCTGTTTCTCTCTCCTCATATCTCTTTCCCTGTCTCTCTCTCCCCATCTTTCTTTCCATGTCTCTCCCCCCACATTTCTCTTTCTCTGTCTCTCTCTCCCCATCACTCTTTACCTGTCTCTCTCTCCCATCTTTCTTTCCCTGTATCTCTCTCCCCATCTCTCTTTCTCTGTCTCTCTCTCCCCATCTCTCTTTCTCTGTCTCTCTCCACATCACTCTTTCCCTGTTTCTTTCTCCCCATCTCTCTTTCTCTCTCTCCCTATTTCTCTTTCCCTGTTTCTCTCTCCTCCACTCTCTTTCTCTGTCTCTCTCTCCCCATCTTTCTTTCCCTGTCTCTCTCTCCCTATCTTTCTTTCCCCATCTCTCTCTCCCCATCTCTCTTTCCCCTTCTCTCTCTCCCCATCACTCTTTCACTGTTTCTCTCTCCCCATCTCTCTTTCTGTCTCTCACTCCCCATCTCTCTTTCTCTGTCTCTCTCTCTCCCCATCTCTTTTTCTGTCTCTCTCTCCCCATCTTTCTTTCCCTGTCTCTCCCCCCACATATCTCTTTCCCCATCTCTCTCTCTCTCCCCATCTGTCTTTCTATGTCTCTCTCTCTCCCCATCTCCCTTTCACTGTCTCTCTCTCCCCATCTCTCTTTCCACGTCTTTTTCTCTCTCCATCTCTCTCTCTCCCTATCTCTCTCTCCCCATCTCTCCTTCCATGTCTTTTTCTCTCTCTCTCTCTCTCTCTCTCTCTCTCTCTCTCTCTCTCTCTCTCTCTCTCTCTTCTCTTCCCTCTCTCTCCATCTCTCTTTCTCTCTCCGAAGTAGCTGTCAGCACTGTTCAGTGTGTGTGTGTGTGTGTGTGTGTGTATGTGTGTGTGTGTGTGTGTGCGTGTGTGTGTGTGGAGGAGTGTGTGACGTCTGACTCAACAGTGCAGAACTGTGACAGGCAGAACATTAAATATCCATGCTGTAATAAATATAAAACACTGAGACTCATTAAGCACGACGAGGTCACTTCCTGTTACATGGTTCTTCTCACGGAACGACGCCGAAATCACATTACTGTTTTCCAGCGAGGAAAATACTTCCATTATTAAATACTTATAAACTCTTTCACAGACCTCGTTACGTCTCAAACACCATGAAATTATTTCTTTTTTCTTTTTTTTCCCCAGTTTTTATTTTGTACAGGATGAAAGAGAATCATGTTAGCATTAACTGTGGAATGTCAAATTAGCAAAAGTTTTTTAATTCATTTAGCTAGCTAGTTATGTTTAATAAATCAGCTCGTCACATTAGCTAGCTTGTTCATTTAAAAAAAGGTCACTTTTTAAACATTTTTCAATCCATTTCTTTATTTTAGCTCCATTGCCATTGCCATAAAACAGCTTTTCATATTCTTTGCTATTCCTCCTACAAATGTTATCCAGTCATCACTACATCTGACACACATCATCATCAGACCAACATAGACAAAAAAAAGTTTGCCTGGAACAGGTCAACGAATGTGACAGCGAAGCCGCCAAACAGGAAGTGAGGCTTTTTGCTCCTCCTCCCCCAAATTTTGTCCAATCTTCACCAGACTGGACTCGGATCATCTCTAGTCAGAATGATTGAAAATACAAATCACTCTTTTTTTTTTCTAACAACCCTTTTGTCTAAAGTTATAGTCTCCTGTGCTAACAAGTATAGTGCATCTGTGAATATGCAGCTCAGTGAGTCTGGGTGCTTGGCCCCCGAAATCGCTGCAGCTTTTTATATGTATTATTATTATTATTATTATTAGTAGCAGTAGTAGTAGTAGTAGTAGTAGTACTAGTAGTAGTAGTAGTAGTAGTAGTAGTAGTAGTATTAACACCATTCTGTTGCACACCCCAACAGGGAAGCAGTAGCTCAGTGGTTAAGATGTTGGACGACTGATCTGAAGGTTGTGAGTTTTGAATCCCAGGAGCTGAGCAAAGCCCTTAACGATCAGTTGTATATATGAGATAAATATGTGTAGGTCTGGATAAGTATGTCTGCCTAATGTCATAAATGTAGCAGGCTCATGATTTGTGGAAGAAATGTAGCACATCTGTTCATCAAGACCTTTCATCTGGCAGTCAGAATTCCAGCGCTGATCAAAACACACACACATCATGAGCGACACTACAAATCACTCTTCAGTCCTTTCAGCTAAAGTTATGGCTCTGCTGTCTTCTGATTGCTCAGGGAACAACTGTAGCACATCTGAGTCTGGGTGCTTGGCCCCCTAAAACGCTGCAATGTTTAATAATTATTTATAATAATAATAAGAATCATAATAATTAGCAATAAATATTCATTCATTCATTGTCTACCGCTTATCCGAACTATTCTCGGGTCATGGGGAGCCTGTGCCTATCTCAGGCGTCATTGGGCATCAAGGCAGGATACACCCTGGACGGAGTGCCAACCCATCACAGGGTACACACACACACACACACACACACACTACGGACAATTTAGAGATGCCAATCAACCTACCACACATGTTTTTGGACTGGCGGAGGAAACCCCCGAAGCACAGGGAGAACATGCAAACTCCACACACACGGCAGAGGCGGGAATCGAACCCTCAACCCTGGAGGTGTGAGGCAAATGTGCTAAGCACTAAGCCACCGTGCCCCCCGCAATAATATTATTATTATTATTATTATTATTATTATTATTATTATTATTACAACTTTATTATTAGTACATATTCTTATAATGTATTAATTTATAACTTCTTTTTTTAAAAATTGATATTTATTTATATGATTTAATTTATACTAAAATTAGCAATAATTAATTATAAATTCCTAATAATACTATAGTTAATATAATAATAATGCATTCTATCATATAATATATGAATAATAGTTCTGTAATTATGCTAATGAGTCATTTTTATTCTGATCAGGTAGTTTTATGGCTGTTATGTGTAAGAAAAGTTTCTTTTTTTTAATTGAGTAACAGGATGCAGATGTAAGTTGCTAGCGTCGCTGTTTGTTCTCCTTCACAGAGCGTTTGGGCAGCGAGATGTCACAGAGCTCACAGCGTGTGTGTTGCTTTTGTTTATGTTTTTCTGCTGCTGAATGCTTTATTCATGGTTTGGTGACTAGCGGCGTGGATTACTGTAATTCTCCCCTGCAGTGGTGAACGTGAGCTACATCTGCCAGACCACAAACACTCTCCCACTTACACATGAACAAACAACAACAAAGCTGTGAAGTGGAGAGGAAATAGGCAGTGGCTTCAGGTGGAGGTTTATTCTACTTCACACCTGGGCTCTGTATGACCTTTAACCCTGAAAACCACAAGCATTACTCTCATTGTCTCTCTCTCTCTCTCTCTCTCTCTCTCTCTCTCTCTCTCTCTCTCTCTCTCTCTCTCTTTCTCTATCTGTCTCTCTCTGTCTCTCTCTCTGTCTGCGTGTCTCTCTCTATCTCTCTTTTTCTGTAAGTGTGTGTGCATATGTGTGTGTGTGTGTGTATGTGTATGTATGTGGTGTTTGTGTGTGTGTATATGTATGTGTGTGTGTGTGTGTGTGTGTGTGTGTGTGTGTGTGTGTATGTTTATGTATGTCATTGTGTGTGTGTATGTGGTGTTTGTATGTGTGCGTGTGTATACGTGTATGTGTGTGTGTGTGTGTGTGTGTGTGTGTGTGTGTGTGTGTGTTGATCTGACTCATTTCACATTTCACATAACCTCAGTGTTATAACAGGTCTCTCAGTCACTCGTCACAAAACATACAGTCAGTCACCAACAAAAACAAACTGAATAAAATAACATACATAGCTTCAAAAATAATACACTCCCCTACACCCAATATCTCAGAACTCAATGACAGAGCAATAGCCCGCCTTGCCCAAACCATAATAACAGACCCAGAGCACCCCCTCAACTTCCACTTCACTCTCCTGCCCTCCGGGCGCAGGTACAGGACCCTGACATGGAGAAGGGCTTGCTTCAGAAAGAGCTTTGTACCATCTGCGATTTCAATCCTTAACAGGTTACAAAGTTGAACATTCACTTTTTTTGTGTTTTTGTATTGTTGTTTTTGTGTACATATGTTTTTGCCAGGTGCGTGTACTGTATGACAGTCTGTGAAAACAAATTTCCCGTTAAGGGACAATAAACTATCTATCTATCTATCTATCTATCTATCTATCTATCTATAGATTTGATTTATTTATTGCTTTCTAATTAACATTAACATCAACATTATTTGCTTCAGATGAGATGAGGGAAGGGGGTGGGGCTTCCAGGGAGTCAGTTAACTGTCAATAATTTCAGATGTCCTACTTTACCACAGTATAAAAACTGCATTACATCTGCCAGGAAGTTGCCCAGATATGGAGTTGTAAACACTGTGACCTGTGAACCTGAAGTAACTGTAACCTCCTGCCAGAGGAAACCTGGATTTGGATTAAAATATCCTCACAATCAGGAGTCAGGATACAATTGATCACTAAACACACACACACACACACACACACACACACACACAGACACACACACACACACCTACTCTTCAATCAGAGCTTGATGAAATCCAGAATTCATTATTCTGTTATTTAGTGAAAGCAGATGTTTTTGTGAGGTTTCAACACAATAAAAGTGAAGTGAACATCATCACTCATGGAGAAAAAATTGTAGAAAGGTCACTTCGAGGAATTCTGTGGTAAAGTAGATATTTCTGAGGTAAACTCTATGGTAAAGTAGATATTTCTGTGGTAAACTACTTATGTCTGAGGTAAACTCTGTGGTAAAGTAGGTGTTTCTGTGGTAAACTGTGGTAAAGTAGGTATTTCTGTGGTAAACTGTGGTAAAGTAGGTATTTCTGTGGTAAACTGTGGTAAAGTAGGTATTTCTGTGGTAAACTGTGGTCTTCTTCTTCTTCTTTCGGCTTTTCCCTTCAGGGGTCGCCACAGCGAATCATCTCTCTCCACCTATCCCTATCTTCTGCATCCTCAACACTTGCACCCACTAGCTTCATATCCTCATTAATTCCATCCATATACCTCCTCTTTGGCCTTCCTCTTTGCCTCCTGCCTGGCAGCTCCATGTCCAACATTCTACTACCAATATACTCACTTTCCCTCCTCTGAACATGTCCAAACCATCTTAATCTGGTCTACCTAACTTTGTCCCCCAAACGTCCAACATGAGCTGTCCCTCTGATGTACTCGTTCCTAATCCTGTCCAATCTTGTCACTCCCAAAGAGAACCTCAACATCTTCAGCTCTACTACCTCTAGCTCTGACTCCTGCCTCTTCCTCAGTGACACTGTCTCTAAACCATACAGCATGGCCAGTCTCACCACTGTCCTGTACACCTTCCCCTTGATTCTTGCTGATATTTTCCTATCACACAGAACTCCCGACACCTTTCTCCACCCATTCCAACCTGCCTGCACTCGCTTCTTTACCTCTTTCCCACACTCACCATTACTCTGGACTGTTGACCCCAAATACTTAAACTCCTGTACCTTCTTCACCTCTTCACCCTGTAACCTTACTGTTCCACTTCCCTCCCTTTCATTCACACACATGTACTCAGTCTTACTACAACTGACCTTCATTCCTCTTCTCTCCAGCGCAAACCTCCACCTCTCCAGGTTTACCTCCACCTGCTCCCTGCTCTCACTACAGATCACAATGTCATCTGCAAACATCATTGTCCAAGGAGACTCCTGTCTGACCTCCTCTGACAACTGGTCCATCACTATAGCAAACAGGAAGGAGCTTAGAGCCGATCCCTGATGCAGTCCCACCTCCACATTGAACTCCTCTGTCTGACCTACAGCACACCTCACCACTGTCCTGCTCCTCTCATACATGTCCTGCACCACTCTGACATACTTCTCTGCTACTCCTGACTTCCTCATACAGTACCACAGCTCTTCTCTTGGCACCCTGTCATACGCTTTCTCCAAGTCTACAAACACACAGTGCAACTCCCTCTGACCATCCCTATACTTCTCCATCAAAATTCTCAGAGCAAAAATTGCATCTGTTGTGCTCTTTCTGGGCATGAAGCCATACTGCTGCTCACAAATTTCCACTACCTTCCTTAACCTAGCTTCCACTACTCTTTCCCATACCTTCATTGTATGGCTCATCAACTTTATCCCCCTATAGTTGCTGCAACTCTGCACGTCACCCTTATTCTTAAAGATCGGCACTAACACACTTCTTCTCCATTCCTCAGGCATCTTCTCACTCTCTAAAACCCTGTTGAACAAACTAGCTAAAAATTCCACTGCTGCCTCTCCCAGACACTTCCAGACCTCCACCGGGATGTCATCAGGACCAACTGCCTTCCCACTTTTCATCCTCTTCAAAGCCTTCCTGACTTCATCCTTTCTAATCTTATCTACTTTCTGTTCCACAGAGTTCACCCCTTCTACTCTTTTTTCCCTCTCATTTTCCTCATTCATCAGCTCCTCAAAGTATTCCTTCCATCTCTTCTGTACACTCTCCTCACTTGTGAGCACCCTTCCATCTCTATCCTTAATAACTCTAACTTGCTGCACATCCTTCCCATCTCGATCTCTCTGCCTAGCTAACCCGTACAAGACCTTCTCTCCTTCTCTAGTGTCTAACCTAGTGTACAACTCGTCATATGCCTTCTGCTTGGCCTTAGACACCTCCCTCTTCACTCTGCGCTGTAACTCCTTGTATTCCTGTCTATTCTCTTCAGTCCTGTCCATGTCCCACTTCTTCTTGGCTAACCTCTTCCTCTGGATACTATCCTGAACTTCCTCATTCCACCACCAAGTCTCCTTATCTTCTTTCCTCCTTCCAGATGACACACCCAGCACCTTTCTCCCTGTCTCCCTGATCACTTCTGCTGTAGTTTCCCAGTCATCTGGCAGCACTACCTGACCACCCAGAGCCTGCCTCAACTTCTCTCTAAATTCCTCACAACATTCCTCCTTTTTCAGCTTCTACCACTTGGTTTTCTTCTCCATCTCTATCTTTGACCTCTTCGTCTTACAGACCATCAAAGTCATCCTACACACCACCATCCTATGCTGTCTGGCTACACTCTCTCCCACTACCACTTTACAGTCACTAATCTCTTTCAGATTGCCTCTTCTACATAGGATGTAGTCTACCTGTGTTCTCCTACCTCCACTCTTGTAAGTCACTCTATGCTCCTCCCTCTTCTGAAAATAAGTGTTAACCACAGCCATGTCCATTCTCTTAGCAAAGTCCACTACCATCTGTCCTTCTAGGTTCCTTTCCTTAACTCCAAACTTGCCCATCACCTCCTCATCACCTGTGTTCCCCTCGCCAACATGTCCATTAAAATCCGCTTCTATCACCACTCTCTCACCCGTGGGAATACTCTCCATCACCTCATCTAATTCACTCCTGAATCTCTCTTTGTTCTCTAACTCACAACCTACCTGTGGGGCATAACCACTAACAACATTCAACATCACCCCTTCAATCTCTAACTTCAGACTCATCACCCTGTCTGACACTCTCTTCACCTCCAGAACATTCCTCACAAACTCCTCCTTCAGGACCACACCTACCCCATTTCTCTTACTATCCACACCATAGTAAAACAGCTTGAATCCTGCTCCTATACTACGAGCCTTGCTACCCTTCCACCTGGTCTCCTGTACACACAGTATATCCACCTTCCTTCTCTCCATCATATCAGCCAGCTCTCTACCTTTCCCTGTCATAGTACCAACATTCAGAGTTCCTATTCTCAGTCCTACACTCTTACCTTTCCTCTTCTCTCTCTGTCTGCGCACTCTCCTCCCTCCTCTACTTCTTCCACCAACAGTAGCCCAATTTCCACCGGCGCCCTGTAGGTCAACGGCGCCGATGGCGGTCGTTGTTAACCTGGGCCTCGACCGATCCGGTATGAAATTCGTACTGACGATTCGCATGCTTAAATTTGGCAATGTTTTACGCCGGATGCCCTTCCTGACGCAACCCTCTCTATTTATCCGGGCTTGGGACCGGCACAGAAGTCACTGGACTGTGACCCCCATGGCTAGATTGTGGTAAACTGTGGTAAAGTAGGTATTTCTGTGGTAAACTGTGGTAAAGTAGGTATTTCTCAGGTAAACTCTGTGGTAAAGTAGATATTTCTGTGGTAAACTGTGGTAAAGCTGATATTTCTGTGCTAAACTCTGTTAAAGTAGATATTTCTGTGGTAAACTCTATGGTAAAGTAGGTATTTCTCAGGTAAACTCTGTGGTAAAGCCGGTATTACTGTGGTAAAGTAGATATGTCTGTGATAAACTCTGTGTTAAAGTAGATATTTCTGAGGTAAAATATTTATGTCTCAGATAAACTCCATAGTAAAGTAGGTATTTCTATGGTAAACTCTGTGGTAAAGTAGGTATTTCTGTGGTCAACTCTGTGTTACAGTAGATATTTCTCTGGTAAACTCTATGGTAAAGTAGGTATTTCTGTAGTAAACTCTGGTAAAGTCGGTAGTTCTGTGGTAAACTCTGTGGTAAAGTAAATATTTCTGTGGTAAACTGTGGTAAAGCCGATATTTCTGTGATAAACTCTATGGTAAAGTAAATATTTCTGTGGTAAACTGTGGTAAAGTAGATATTTCTGTGGTAAACTCTGTGTTACAGTAGATATTTCTCTGGTAAACTCTATGGTAAAGTAGGTATTTCTGTGGTAAACTCTGTGGTAAAGTAGCTATTTCTGTGGTAAAGTAGATATTTCTGTAGTAAACTGTGGTAAAGCCGATATTTCTGTGATAAACTCTGTGTTAAAGTAGATATTTCTGTAGTAAACTGTGGTAAAGTAGATATTTCTGTGGTAAACTCTGTGTTACAGTAGATATTTCTGTGGTAAACTCTGTGGTAAAGTAGCTATTTGTGTGGTAAAATGTGGTAAAGTAGATATTTCTGTGGTAAAGTCTGTGTTACAGTAGATATTTTTGTGGTAAACTCTGTGGTAAAGTAGGTATTTCTGTGGTAAACTCTCTGTTGAAGTAGGTATTTCTGTGGTAAAGTAGATATTTCTGTGTTAAACTCTGTGTTGAAGTAGATATTTCTGTGGTAAACTCTGTGATAAAGTAGATATTTCTGTGGTAAACTGTATGGTAAAGTAGGTATTTCTCAGGTAAACTCTGTGGTAAAGCCGGTATTACAGTGGTAAAGTAGATATGTCTGTGGTAAACTCTGTGTTAAAGTAGATATTTCTGTGGTAAAATATTTATGTCTGAGGTAAACTCCATGGTAAAGTAGGTATTTCTGTGGTAAACTCTGTGATAAAGCCCATATTTCTGTGTTAAAACTCTGTAGTAAAGTAGGTATTTCTGTGGTAAACTCTGGTAAAGTCGGTAGTTCTGTGATAAACTCTGTGGTGAAGTAGATATTTCTGTGGTAAACTCTGTGTTACAGTAGATATTTCTCTGGTAAACTCTATGGTAAAGTAGGTATTTCTGTGGTAAAGTAGCTATTTCTGTGGTAAAGTAGATATTTCTGTGGTAAACTCTGTGTTAAAGTAGATATTTCTGTAGTCTTCTTCTTCTTCTTCTTCTTTCAGCTTTTCCCTTCAGGGGTCGCCACAGCGAATCATCTCTCTCCATCTATCCCTGTCTTCTGCATCCTCAACACTTGCACCCACTAGCTTCATATCCTCATTAATTCCATCCATATACCTCCTCTTTGGCCTTCCTCTTTGCCTCCTGCCTGGCAGCTCCATGTCCAACATTCTCCTACCAATATACTCACTCTCCCTCCTCTGAACATGTCCAAACCATCTTAATCTGGTCTCCCTAACTTTGTCCCCCAAACGTCCAACATGAGCTGTCCCTCTGATGTACTCGTTCCTAATCCTGTCCAATGTTGTCACTCCCAAAGAGAACCTCAACATCTTCAGCTCTGCTACCTGTAAAGTAGATATTTCTGTGGTAAACTCTGTGTTAAAGTAGATATTTCTGTAGTAAACTGTGGTAAAGTAGATATTTCTGTGGTAAACTCTGTGGTAAAGCTGATATTTCTGTGGTAAACTCTATGGTAAAGTAGGTATTTCTGTGGTAAACTCTGTGGTAAAGTAGGTATTTCTGTGGTAAACTCTCTGGTAAAGCCGGTATTACTGTGGTAAAGTAGATATTTCTGTGGTGAACTCTGTGGTAAAGCCGATATTTCTGTGGTAAACTCTGTGGTAAAGTAGATATTTCTGTGGTAAACTCTGAGGTAAAGTAGATATTTCTGTGCTAAACTCTATGGTAAAGTAGGTATTTCTGTGGTAAACTCTGTGGTAAAGTAGATATTTCTGTGGTAAAATATTTATGTCTGAGGTAAACTCTGTGGTAAAGCCGGTACTACTGTGGTAAAGTAGATATTTCTGTGGTAAACTCTGAGGTAAAGTAGATATTTCTGTGGTAAACTGTGGTAAAGTAGATATTTCTGTGGTAAACTGTGGTAAAGCCGGTATTTCTGTGGTAAAGTAGATATGTCTGTGGTAAACTCTGTGTTAAAGTAGATATTTCTGTTGTAAACTCCATAGTAAAGTAGGTATTACTGTGGTAAAGTAGATATTTCTGTGGTAAACTCTATGGTAAAGTAGGTATTTCTGTGGTAAACTCTGTGGTAAAGCCGGTATTACTGTGGTAAAGTAGATATTTCTGTGGTAAACTCTGTGTTAAAGTAGATATTTCTGTTGTAAACTCCATGGTAAAGTAGGTATTTCTGTGGTAAACTCTGTGGTAAAGCCGGTGTTTCTGTGGTAAAGTAGATATGTCTGTGGTAAACTCTGTGTTAAAGTAGATATTTCTGTGGTAATCTCTGTGTTAAAGCAGATATTTCTGTTGTAAACTCCATGGTAAAGTAGGTACTTCTGTGGTAAACTCTGTGGTAAAGCTGGTATTACTGTGGTAAAGTAGATATTTCTGTTGTAAACTCCATAGTAAAGTAGGTATTACTGTGGTAAAGTAGATATTTCTGTGGTAAACTCTATGGTAAAGTAGGTATTTCTGTGGTAAACTCTGTGGTAAAGCCGGTATTACTGTGGTAAAGTAGATATTTCTGTGGTAAACTCTGTGTTAAAGTAGATATTTCTGTTGTAAACTCCATGGTAAAGTAGGTATTTCTGTGGTAAACTCTGTGGTAAAGCCGGTGTTTCTGTGGTAAAGTAGATATGTCTGTGGTAAACTCTGTGTTAAAGTAGATATTTCTGTGGTAATCTCTGTGTTAAAGCAGATATTTCTGTTGTAAACTCCATGGTAAAGTAGGTACTTCTGTGGTAAACTCTGTGGTAAAGCTGGTATTACTGTGGTAAAGTAGATATTTCTGTGCTAAACTCTGGTAAATTAGGTATTTCTGTGGTAAAGGTAGATATTTCTGTGGTAAACTCTATGGTAAAGTAGGTATTTCTGTGGTAAACTGTGTGGTAAAGCCGGTATTACTGTGGTAAAATAGATATTTCTGTGGTAAACTGTGGTAAAGTAGATATTTCTGTGGTAATCTCTGTGTTAAAGCAGATATTTCTGTGGTAAACTCTATGGTAAAGTAGGTATTTCTGTGGTAAACTGTGGTAAAGTAGATATTTCTGTGGTAAAGTAGATATTTCTATGGTAAACTGTGGTAAAGTAGATATTTCTGTGGTAAAGTAGATATTTCTGTGGTAAACTCTGTGGTAAAGTAGATATTTCTGTGGTAAACTGTGGTAAAGTAGATATTTCTGTGGTAAAGTAGATATTTCTGTGGTAAACTCTGTGGTAAAGTAGATATTTCTGTGGTAAACTCTGTGTTAAAGTAAATATTTCTGTTGTAAACTCCATGTTAAAGTAGGTATTTCTGTGGTAAACTCTGTGTTAAAGTAGATATTTCTGTTGTAAACTCTGTGGTAAAGTAGATATTTCTGTGGTAAACTCTGTGGTAAAGTAGATATTTCTGTGGTATACTCTGTGGTAAAGTATTTATGTCTGAGGTAAACTCTGTGGTAAAGTAGCTATTTCTGTGGTAAACTGTGTGTTAAAGTAGATATTTCTGTGGTAAACTCTGTGGTAAAGTAGGTATTTCTGTGGTAAACTCTGTGGTCAAGCCGGTATTACTGTGGTAAAATAGATATTTCTGTGGTAAACTGTGGTAAAGTAGATATTTCTGTGGTAATCTCTGTGTTAAAGCAGATATTTCTGTGGTAAACTCTATGGTAAAGTAGGTATTTCTGTGGTAAACTGTGTGTTAAAGTAGATATTTCTGTGGTAAACTCTATGGTAAAGTAGGTATTTCTGTGGTAAACTGTGTGTTAAAGTAGATATTTCTGTGGTAAACTCTGTGGTAAAGTAGATATTTCTGTGGTATACTCTGTGGTAAAGTATTTATGTCTGAGGTAAACTCTGTGGTAAAGTAGGACATCTGGAATGACTGACAGTTAACTGACTCCCTGGAAGCCCCGCCCGCTTCCATCATCTCATCTGAAGCAAATAATGTTAGTGTTAATGCTAATTAGAAAGCAATTGAAACGCTCCTTCAATTGAGATCTTTCTCCTAACATTTTGCTTATTATATATTATGTAAACAAACAAATAAATAAATAAATATGAAAGCTGCTTTATGTTATCTGTGATCACCGTAGCTACATGAAAAGCAAGGCCTTGGTTTTAATTCGTTCGTCCTCTCGAGAAAACAATCAACACAACAAACATCTCAAGTATAATTAAGCTACCATGTGTCAGATCAGTAGGGCTGTAGGGCTCTTCAGTCCTTACAGATGCCTCACATTTACACTCCCACCTCAGACTCCAGAGAACCACCAAAAATTTCACAAAAACAAACTATTCCAGCAGCAGAGCAGAAACCTGTCCAATTCACTAAACCTCGAACTCCAGGAATTAATCTGAGACCTGTGTTTACTCTACACCGTCCAGTACAAAGGTCTACAGCATGCTAAGAAATGAATAAAAACATAATTTAAAACTAAATATGATTATTTTATAATAGAAATCAATAATCACTTCAACTTAAAAAATAAAATGGAAAATATTTAAAAGAAAAATTACATTTATTAATAAAATATTTTTTTATTTACATTAAAACAAATATTAATTATTTTCATTAATTAAAAATAATAATAAAATAAACATTGCCTATAAAAATTCTAAATCTAACATCACTAGCTTTGTATACACTAGAATTGTTTTATTTTTTCCGGCACATTAGAAGTGTGTAAATTACATAATATAATATAAAAGCATAAAATAATAATAATAATAATAATAATAATAATAATAATAATAATAATAACAATAATAACAATAAAAATGAAATAAAATAATTGTGCAAAAAGACACTGGGCTGAACCGAGCCACACTACAATGCTTGTAATAAAAACATGACAGTAATCAAGTGTTTTATTCTTAAATCGTTCTGTAAAAATGTTAAACTCTGATATGTGCATATATAAAGAGACAGTGTCTCATTTCCATATCTAAACATTTTCTTTTAGAAAACTTCTTGTAATAATGTATACACTTTCATGTCAAAGCATCATTATCATATCTACACATTATATAATGTGACTTACAACTGTTTATCACTGTTAAGTGTCGCCATAGCAACTAAAAAAAAGGCAGAACTCACACCAGCCGATGAAGAGGAACACCCACTTTCGGAGTTTGTCGGTGGAGTAGGTCATGACGATGGCCGTGTGAAGATAACACCCTTCCACAAACATCCAGAAAAAATTCGTCACCACAAAATAGTTATAGACGGTGGTTATGAGGCGACACCATGGCTGGAGGAAGACAAGAGGAAGAGAAAAGAAGAGAAAAAGAAAGAGAAAGTTGAAAGTAAAACTCTTTAATTAGCTTACTTTAGCAGGTTTTAATTGGGTTTTTAATTGTTTTATTATTGTTTTTTTTTACTGTCCCAGAATTTCAAATGTAAAAATATTTAAAAAATAATAATAATAATAAATTATAAATAATAAAAGTAATTATACATCAGTGAGTAAAATAACTCGAGCACAATTATCAATTTAAATATTAAATAAATAAATAAAGTTTTTTTTCCATTGTCTGTACCGCTTATCCTATCTATTCTCGGGTCACAGAGAGCCTGTGCCTATCGCAGGCGTCATCGGGCATCAAGGCAGGATACACCCTGAACGGGGTCCCAATCCATCGCAGGGCACACACACACACTCATTCACTCATGCAATCACACACTACGGACAATTTAGAGACTCCAATCAGCCTAGAAGCATGTCTTTGGACTGAGGGAGGAAACCGGAGTACCCGGAGGAAACCCACCAAGCACGGGGAGAACATGCAAACTCCACACACACAGTGAGCGGGAGCGAGACTTGAACCCAGGACGCTGGAGGCAAACGTGCTAACCACTAAGCCACCGTGCTGCCATTAGATATAAAGTATAAAGTATAACTTTATATACTTTATATCGCCAAAGTATAAATAATAATCTTCTTCTTCTTCTTTCGGCTTTTCCCTTCAGGGGTCGCCACAGCGAATCATCTCTCTCCACCTATCCCTATCTTCTGCATCCTCAACCCTTGCACCCACTAGCTTCATATCCTCATTAATTCCATCCATATACCTCCTCTTTGGCCTTCCTCTTTGCCTCCTGCCTGGCAGCTCCATGTCCAACATTCTCCTACCAATATACTCACTCTCCCTCCTCTGAACATGTCCAAACCATCTTAATCTGGCCTCCCTAACTTTGTCCCCCAAACGTCCAACATGAGCTGTCCCTCTGATGTCCTCATTCCTAATCCTGTCCAATCTTGTCACTCCCAAAGAGAACCTCAACATCTTCAGCTCTGCTACCTCTAGCTCTGACTCCTGCCTCTTCCTCAGTGACACTGTCTCTAAACCATACAGCATGGCCGGTCTCACCACTGTCCTGTACACCTTCCCCTTGATTCTCGCTGATATTTTCCTATCACACAGAACTCCCCACACCTTTCTCCACCCATTCCAACCTGCCTGCACTCGCTTCTTTACCTCTTTCCCACACTCTCCATTACTCTGGACTGTTGACCCCAAGTACTTAAACTCCTGTACCTTCTTCACCTCTTCACCCTGTAACCTTACTGTTCCATTTCCCTCCCTTTCATTCACACACATGTACTCAGTCTTACTATGACTGACCTTCATTCCTCTTCTCTCCAGCGCAAACCTCCACCTCTCCAGGTTTTCCTCTACCTGCTCCCTGCTCTCACTACAGATCACAATGTCATCTGCAAACATCATTGTCCAAGGAGACTCCTGTCTGACCTCCTCTGACAACTGGTCCATCACTATAGCAAACAGGAAGGGGCTCAGAGCCGATCCCTGATGCAGTCCCACCTCCACCTTGAACTCCTCTGTCTGACCTACAGCACACC
The DNA here is from genome assembly GCA_033459395.1 of Hemibagrus guttatus. Classification (NCBI taxonomy): domain Eukaryota; kingdom Metazoa; phylum Chordata; class Actinopteri; order Siluriformes; family Bagridae; genus Hemibagrus; species Hemibagrus guttatus. The sequence goes on along the minus strand of JAUCMX010000005.1, from coordinate 7,926,473 downwards.
TCACCACTGTCCTGCTCCTCTCATACATGTCCTGCAACACTCTGACATACTTCTCTGCTACTCCTGACTTCCTCATACAGTACCACAGCTCTTCTCTTGGCACCCTGTCATACGCTTTCTCCAAGTCTACAAACACACAGTGCAACTCCCTCTGACCATCCCTATACTTCTCCATCAAAATTCTCAGAGCAAAAATTGCATCTGTTGTGCTCTTTCTGGGCATGAAGCCATACTGCTGCTCACAAATTTCCACTACCTTCCTTAACCTAGCTTCCACTACTCTTTCCCATAGCTTCATTGTATGGCTCATCAACTTTATCCCCCTATAGTTGCTGCAACTCTGCACGTCACCCTTATTCTTAAAGATCGGCACAAACACACTTCTTCTCCATTCCTCAGGCATCCTCTCACTCTCTAAAACCCTGTTGAACAAACTAGCTAAAAATTCCACTGCTGCCTCTCCCAGACACTTCCAGACCTCCATCGGGATGTCGTCAGGACCAACTGCCTTTCCACTTTTCATCCTCTTCAAAGCCTTCCTGACTTCATCCTTTCTAATCTTATCTACTTTCTGTTCCACAGAGTTCACCCCTTCTACTCTTTTTTCCCTCTCATTTTCCTCATTCATCAGCTCCTCAAAGTACTCCTTCCATCTCCTTTGTACACTCTCCTCACTTGTGAGCACCCTTCCATCTCTATCCTTAATAACTCTAACTTGCTGCACATCCTTCCCATCTCGATCCCTCTGCCTAGCTAACCTGTACAAGTCCTTCTCTCCTTCTCTAGTGTCTAACCTAGTGTACAACTCGTCATATGCCTTCTGCTTGGCCTTAGACACCTCCCTCTTCACTCTGCACTGTAACTCCTTGTATTCCTGTCTATTCTCTTCAGTCCTGTCCATGTCCCACTTCTTCTTGGCTAACCTCTTCCTCTGGATACTATCCTGAACTTCCTCATTCCACCACCAAGTCTCCTTATCTTCTTTCCACCTTCCAGATGACACACCCAGCACCTTTCTCCCTGTCTCCCTGATCAATTCGGCTGTAGTTTCCCAGTCATCTGGAAGCACTACCTGACCACCCAGAGCCTGCCTCAACTTCTGTCTAAATTCCTCACAACATTCCTCCTTTTTCAGCTTCCATCACTTGGTTTTCTTCTCTACCTCTCTCTTTGACCTCTTCGTCTTACAGACCATCAAAGTCATCCTACACACCACCATCCTATGCTGTCTGGCTACACTCTCTCCCACTACCACTTTACAGTTACTAATCTCTTTCAGATTGCCTCTTCTACATAGGATGTAGTCTACCTGTGTTCTCCTACCTCCACTCTTGTAAGTCACTCTATGCTCCTCCCTCTTCTGAAAATAAGTGTTAACCACAGCCATGTCCATCCTCTTAGCAAAGTCCACTACCATCTGTCCTTCAAGGTTCCTTTCCTTAACTCCAAACTTGCCCATCACCTCCTCATCACCTGTGTTCCCCTCACCAACATGTCCATTAAAATCTGCTCCTATCACCACTCTCTCACCCGTGGGAATACTCTCCATCACCTCATCTAATTCACTCCAGAATCTCTCTTTCTCCTCTAACTCACAACCTACCTGTGGGGCATAACCACTAACAACATTCAACATCACCCCTTCAATCTCTAACTTCAGACTCATCACCCTGTCTGACACTCTCTTCACCTCCAGGACATTCCTCACAAACTCCTCCTTCAGGACCACACCTACCCCATTTCTCTTACTATCCACACCATAATAAAACAGCTTGAATCCTGCTCCTATACTACGAGCCTTGCTACCCTTCCACCTGGTCTCCTGTACACACAGCCAAAGTATAAATAATAATAATAATAATAATAATAATAATAATAATAATAATAATAATAATAATAATAATAATAATAATAATAATTTCCTTCCATCATGTCTTTCTGGAAAGAACACAGCATCTCACTCGAGCTGATCTTCCAGACAGAGAGACGTCTGAAATCTACAGTTATGTAAAGACGCTGATTTCAGAAGCATCAGGAACCAGAGCATGTCTCACTGACTTTTTATCATCACGCTGCACGAGAGCGAGTCAGATTGCTAAGTGCTTGCTCTGAAACACTCAGCTTCTGGAGAACTCGTCTACTCTGGAGACTTCGACTCAAACAAAACGCACTGCATGCGGAATTGTATTCAACTTTGGTTCAACTGGAACCAGACCTACAGCTGCTTTAACTACAGCGTCAAGTGAGAATCATTCACACATTAAACCTATCACAGATAAAACCCCTCCTCTGATTGTTGCCATGGTCACACACACACACACACACACACACACTCAGAAACACATGCGCACACACACACACACACACACACATACATACACACACATACACACACATACTTACAAACTCATGCACACGCACACACACACAGAAACACACACACACCTCCCACACACACACAAACACTCGCAAACTCGCGCACACACACACACACACACAAAAACACACTCACAAACACGCAGAAACACACTCACACCCAACACACACAAACACAAACTCTCACACACATACACGGAATCACACAAACACTCACACACACAAACAGAAACACACTCACAACCCCCCTTCCCCCACACACACACCTCACACACAAAAACACTCACAAACTCTCTCTCTCTCACACACACACACTCACACACGAACACACACACACACACACACACACACACTTACAAACTAACGCACACACACACCTCGTTCCTTTCGTGGATGTTGTGGTCGATGAGCTGTAGCAGAAGCCACATGATGTTCCTCAGGATGAAGGTGGTTATTAAATTCCAGTGAATTACATTCCGCAAACACCGGATACTCCTACAATCACACAAACACACACACACACACACACACACACACACGAGATCTGATATCACATGTTTCATTCACTATTTTCTAAGAGAAGAATAACGTTGGTGGTTTGTGTGTTAATTCAGTGTGAAGAATAATCTGTTTATAAAACATCTCCAGTTCCAGTTCTGAAGCCGTGTGTGTGTGTGTGTGTGTGTGTGTGTGTGTGTGTGTGTGTGTGTGTGTGTGTGTGTGTGTGTGAGAAACTTTACCTCAAGCACAGGAAGAGAACGAAGGCGATGACGAGAGCTCCAACAGATATGCAGTGTCCCAGATAGTTGATGATCAGTGCGATCTTGTAGTGCACCGGATACTTCCTCTGGAACATCAACAGACAAAGGCTACAAGTGAATAGTGCACTACTTCTGCTGCGATTGAAACAGACCCCTGCTCATACTTTACACAGCAGTGAATCAGCCACACTACTGAACTAGTGCGCTAATAACCAGTGTAAAAGATTCCAATTTCCAAAGACTCCTGCCAGATCCCACAGCCATTGTTTTTCATTTATTTTTTTTATTTATGTGGTAAAATTTCTTCAATAAAAATCAAGCCTGCTCTCGCTATTAAGTCTCAGGCAGATAGAAAAGCAGAAAAAAATGGAGACACATGACTCATCACTCACCTTTTCCTCTAAAATGGGCTCGCAGCTGGAGTAGTTGATCTTGAAAGCCCATGTGCCATTCTCCAGGCATTCTCTGTACACGCTCCCTGCAGGGCCGCAGAAAAAACCCGAACATCGGAGGGTCATGGTTATTCAAGGTGAGAGGAAAAAAAAACACATTCAAAAGTAACAGAAAAAAAGTCAGAAGTAATAGAAAAGCAGGACGCACGCTGAGATGAGAAAATGCAGAGATATAAAAAGAGTTCTTCTTTTTATTAATCTTAATTCTATCTACTCATGAATCTAGTGCAGTGTCTCTCTATCTAACCTACAGAGCTAGTGTGAGGGGGCGGAGTCCTTCAGAAAAAGAGGCGTGTCTCAGTTATTATGACCTTTTTTTTCAGGTGTGATTTGGGTTTGAGTGAGGAGCATTAGTAAGTCTAGCGTTACTATCTGACAGTATGGTGTTTTAGCTGTAAATACACTCACACACACACACACACACACACACACTATTAAAGACCTGCATTAAATACATAAACATAATCATATTTATACATTAAATGTAAAAATATTATAATAACACAAGAAGCAAAAAAAGGATGAATGAACGTCAGGTATCTCTGTAAGTGCACTAGACGAGCACTCGGTCAGCTAATCCTTCACACCATGGGCATGTTTTCCTCACAGGACAGTGTATCATATTACTAAAGACAAATATCAGCTTTATTTCTAACGTTATCCTCCATTTAGTGTCTCATAGCTTAGTGACAGAGTACAATCTAAAACTACAGTCTGTGCTAGATCAAGATCATTAACTGTGCTATTCTCTATGCTGCCAATTACTGAGTGCAGTGGAAGCTCTTCTGTTCAATTAAACCTGTGATTAACATAATTAGGCCCTGCGACTGGCATCCATAGACTGGCATCTTGTCCAGGGTGTACCCTGCCTTGTGCTTGTAGTTTCCTGGGATAGGCTCCAGGTTCCCTGTGACCCAGTAGTAGGATAAGCAGGTATAGAGAATGGATGGATGGATGGATGGATGGATTAATGTGATTAACATTGTTCCAGCTATGACTCACCAGCTTCTTATTTACATAACATCATTTTAGTCTTTTTAAAAATTGAAATTCTTTCCTGCTAGTGAAAAAACCCCTTTTCATATTATTCTACCCAAGAAAAATCTGGTGACCTGCGAGGCATGATGCAGGTGATTTTAATAAGCTGAATGTGGAGCTCAGAAAATCTGCTCTGAGTGTCCTGATCCTCTGCAGCTGTGACTCACACCACACAGAGGCATGGATTCAGAAAAAGAATAGATGCAGAAACCTTGTGTGAACTCCAGCATATCCCATCTTCTCCTTATTTCTGTAGTAATGAGCAGTTCATCTCCCACAACAACACCATCACTATGACCACACCCATCACCACCACCACTATCACTATTATCAACATCACCACCACCACCACCATCACCACCACCACTATCACCACTATCAACATCACCACCACCATCACCACCACCAACATCACCACCATCACCACCATCATCACCACTATCAACATCACCACCACCACCACCATCACCACCACCATCACCACCACCACCACCATCATCACCATCACCATCCCCATCACCACCATCATCACCACCATCACCACCACTATCATCACCACTATCAACATCACCACCACCACCATCACCACCATCACCATCACCACCATCACTGTCACCATCACCACCACCATCATCACCACTATCATCACCACCACCACCATCACCACCATCATTACCACCATCACCACCATCATCACCACCATCACCACCACCATCACCACCATCACCACCACCACCATGACCACCATCATCACCACCATCACCATCACTATCACCACTATCAACATCATCACCACCACCATCACCACCATCCCTATCACCACCAACGTCACCACCATCATCACCACCATCACTATCACCACTATCAACATCACCACCACCACCACCACCGTCATCACCATCCCCATCACCACCACCATCATCACCACTATCAACATCACCACCACCATCACCACCATCATTACCACCATCACCACCATCATCACCACCATCACCACCACCATCACCACCATCACCACCACCATCATCACCACCATCACCATCACTATCACCACTATCAACATCATCACCACCACCATCACCACCATCCCTATCACCACCAACGTCACCACCATCATCACCACCATCACTATCACCACTATCAACATCACCACCACCACCACCATCATCACCACTATCAACATCACCACCATCATCACCACCATCATTACCACCATCACCACCATCATCACCACCATCACCACCACCATCACCACCATCACCACCACCACCATGACCACCATCATCACCACCATCACCATCACTATCACCACTATCAACATCATCACCACCACCATCACCACCATCCCTATCACCACCAACGTCACCACCATCATCACCACCATCACTATCACCACTATCAACATCACCACCACCACCACCACCACCACCGTCATCACCATCCCCATCACCACCACCATCATCACCACTATCAACATCACCACCATCATCACCACCATCACTATCACCACCCCCATGACCACCCTATCACAGTGATCATGGCCATTTCCATCACCACCATCACCACCCCATCACCACTATCAACATTACCACCACCATCACTATTACCACCCCCATGACCGTCCTATCACAGTGACCATGATCACTACCAACATCATCTCCATCACCACCATCATCACTATCACTACCCCCATGACCACCCTATCACAGTGATCATGACCACCACCATCACCACCACGTCTCCCTTTACCAGTTTCTCTGCAAATAAATCAGAAATCTCTTCCAGGCTTGTCCAGTTCAGCCCAGATATCGTACACACACACTGCAGACTAAAACAGCATAGAGAAAAAGAAGCTCAGCAGCTGATCAAGCTGCAAACAAGCAAAGCTACACACACACACACACACACACACACTTATCTCAGAATTCTTCTCAGAACTTTTCTTTGTCTAAACTAAAAATCCTGAATGTTGAATGCAGCTAATTAACGCTATTCTCCAGCCACAAATCTAACGCTGACCCTAACCTCAGGAACCAAAAGGAAACATTTTGTTATTCTTTATATAAAGGCGCAAGCTTTTATTTAGAAAAAATAATAAGCAGCAGTTTTCCTTATGAGGACCAGCTTCACAAAATTAAACCTGACATCCAGTCCCCCTCAAGATACACACACACACACACACACACACACACACACACACGCACACACACACACAGATGTTTCTGTCCAGTTCCAGTAAATGCACTTACATCAGTGACATAACATTTATTCTCTTAACTTTTTTTCTCACCTCGTCCCTGATCTCAGTTTTTTTTTTTCCAGCACACCGATTTCCAGCACCCTTTTAATCCCAAGAGCATTTTAAAGCTCACGTTCTTGTTCATGTGCTTCAAACTTTCAGTTGTGCAACTTGTCGAACTAAGACCTTATATCTCACCTCCTGCAAAAATGCAAAACTTTCCCAAATCCTTTTAATGATATTTCTTTAATTTCATTTGCCTCACTTACTTTAATTAAAAGCCAGATCATTTTAAATATTAAAAAAACAACAGCACATGCCCAAGTGTTCCATCACACATCACAGCAATTAGGCATTGAATACAATTCTTTCATTATTTATAAAAAAACAACAACAACAACAACAACACATTGTGCTTTTAATCCGTTTATATTTTTTCCAGAAGACAAGTTCTCACTTCTGTTATAGCAGCTGTAAACAGTCTGTCCCTCTCTTTATTCTCTCTCATACACATCTCCTCGACACTGGAGACTCCTTCCAGATGTGAGGCAGAAATCTTCACCAGATCAGTCGATTTCTGCCGTAAGGTTCTGATTAGCTTAGCGCACGATGTAAAATTCTTTATATGGCATTTCGTTGCCATGTACCTGTACTTTGTAATGACAATAAAGTTGTATCTATTTATATCTATCTGTCTCTCGTTGTGTTAGCGCTGCTCCGACACTGGAGGGAGGGAACTCAGAGTGATGAGGAATCATCTCAGAAAGGAAAAAGAGAGAAATATCTGTCAGGAAAATAAAGTTTCATTTCTCAGAGGCTTCATGAAACTGACAAGCCGCACGGAAATTCCACTTCGTGAACAACTGAGCCAGTCGGGCTGAAGAGTTTGTTTCTATGGCAACAATCAAAGACCCCGAGTAATTAAACAAAGACCCCGGGTAATTAAACACCACTGGGTTTTTCACCACCATGCAACACATCACAGTGAAGTGGACCAACAGACTGAACTCAGCATCTGTCTCTGTTTCATCTTCCTGATGTTTATTTATTTCACTGTGATGATTGCTCTTCATGTTTATTTTTCTCCTTGATCTTTGCTCTTCATGTTTATTTTTCTCCTTGATCTTTGCTCTTCATGTTTATTTTCTCTTTGATATTTGCTCTTCATGTTTATTTTTCTCTTTGATCTTTGCTCTTCATTTTTTGTCTCTTTGATGATTGCTCTTCACGTTTATTTTCTCTTTGATGTTTGCTCTTCATTTTTATTTTCTCTTTGATCTTTGCTCTTCATTTTTTATCTCTTTGATGATTGCTCTTCATGTTTATTTTTCTCTTTGATGATTGCTCTTCATGTTTATTTTTCTCTTTGATGATTGCTCTTCATGTTTATTTTTCTCTTTGATGATTGCTCTTCATGTTTATTTTTCTCTTTGATATTTGCTCATCTTATTTATTTTTCTCTTTGATGTTTGCTCTTAATTGTTTTGTCTCTTATCTTTTCTCTTCATTTTTTGTCTCTTTTATGATTGTTCATCTTATTTATTTTTCTCTTTGATGCTTGCTCTTCATGGTTTTGATGTTTAGTCTCTCCTTGATGTTTATCACTTAGATTTCTGCTTATTCCAGTTGTAGTTGTAGTTGTAGTTGTTCATCAGTAGTTTGTTGTTGTTTATGTGACGCTATACCCTTTTTTTTAATCGCAGTGATGTTGAAAATTCAGTGTAATGTTCCATTTTCACTTTTATTTCTTGGTATTTTTTACTCTGATGTACTGCGCTTCATCCAGCTCATTAACAGAGTATTCCTTAATTCTCTCCCTTGTATGTGCTCATTAGAATGCTGAAAGCAGGAAACTTTTAAAGATAAGACGTTTTATTATTTTTTTGTTTCCTGGGAGAATATGAGGCCAAAGAGCAGAGCACAGACTGACCAAGATAAGAAAAAGTCTCAGTGGTGTGAAATAAAACAAAAAAAACCTCAGAGCCTGGCTGAGGAACGATAGCATCTTAATACAATATTCATCTTCTAGAGTTTAGTGTTCTCACACACACACACACACACACACACACACACACACACACACACACACACACACATGTGTGTAAATATATATCTCAGGAGTTGGGATTAATTTTCATAGCTGTAAATCACAGGTTCATATTAACGTTATGGTTTCTTTAGTGTAATGACCTGCACTGCTCTTCCCCTCCACACCAGCAGAATGCTAAGATCTTCCAGACAGACAGGTAGGCAGACAGAGAGACAGAGAAACAGACAGAGAGATAGACAGACCGAAAGATAGACAGACAGAGAGACAAACAGAGAGAGACAGACAAGTGGAAAGACAGATAGGCAGGCAGGTGGAGATACAGACAGTCTGATAGAGACTCTCCTTCTGGTTATTAAACTCTGCAAATGGATTCTATGACTATTCCTTATATAGTAACAGCTGTGTGTGTGTGTGTGTGTGTGTGTGTGTGTGTGTGTGTGTGTGTGTGTGTGTGGAAGGAGTCTCCAGTGTCAGCACTGTGTATCAGTCAGAAGTAAACCTAGAACTTTAAGTCTACCCACATCTTCAGGAAATCATATAAACCACTCGAGAGGGAATCACTGTTTATAGCTGCTATATGTAACTCTAAATAGATAAAAACTATGCCATGTTGTTCTCTAGTAACCGATCAGCATCAACAGAGGCATAAAAAACAAGCTGAAGAGGAATAAATCATCTGATGACATGCTGTAACAGGAAAATAATCAACTTCATCGTGATAACAGTTACAGTAACTCCGCTTCATCACACACAGCTTCAGAGCCTCGTGTTGGAGCAGTGTGTTTTACCCAAAACACTGAAACACACTACAGCAGAATTTAACCTCAATTCACCACACACACACACACACACACACACACACACACACACACACACACACACATTTATTTCTAATTTCACCCTCTGTTCCTGAGCTGAGCCAAACGAACAAAGTGGGTCAGAACAGCAAGCTGAAGGTGAGATTCAATTTCAGAAAGAAGTGAAAGAAGAATGAAACACAGCGTTCTCTCCCTGATAAAACTCTGCTCCTCGGCTACCACGCTAACCTCGCTAACCACACTAACCACGTTAACCTCGCTAACAAGTAATGGAACTGGATGGCCTCCAGTTTAGCGCTGTGTGTAAATAGCATGTCACTGGTCTCCGCAACTCTCCTACCATGTGACAAACTGGTGATGACATCATACTTTCTTTCTTTCTTTCGTTCTTCCTTTCTTTCTTTCTTTCTTTGGAAGTGTGATGGTAAGGTGGATGTGATATTAAAAAAATGTTCTCCGTAATGCGAGATGAAAAACTTATTAGATATTATTTGCATATGCAGATTCACACCTGCTGCAGTCATTAAGGGCTCATTAATGACAATAATTAATAATAAAAAACAGGTGGGTGAACAGACAGACAGTGAGAGAGAGACAGGCAGGTGGAGAGACAGACATACAGATAGACAGACAGACAGGAAGAAAGACAGGCAGGTAGAGAGACAGTCAGACAGAGAGGTAGGCAGGTGGGGAGACAGACAGACAGGTGGAGTAAAACAGAGTGGAAGTGAATAAATGAAATGAAACTGCAGACTGACTCACTCGATTACTTGTTATGACTCAGAATCTTGCATCTTTTAAACTCTGCCATTTTTCAGCCCACTTTGAGCAATTAAGCAGCTTTTTAAACCTTTTAAAGCCACGTTGCTGCTGCTGCTGGTGCGGTTCGACGCTGCCATATTCCAAACACACCAGCACTCTGATTATAGCACATGCTAAAAGGAACGCCAACGCATTCCACCGGAGAAGAGCGTGCAGAACAAAGAGTCTGACTAGCTAATCAGCTTGTTAGCATGTGAGGTACTTTTACACTGTAGGTGTTCAGTCCAACACTCAGAGATCTTTATTAGCATTAAACCAGGAGTGAAGACATGCTGTATGAAGGATAGGGGAAAGAATAAAATAGGCTACAGATCGACAGTTTTTCTCAAATGTAGGCGCACCTTACAGGACACTTCATTTGTTATCCACTTAAGGAGACCCACTTCATCATGCTCTACTACCATAAAGGGTGATTTATCACCTTTTATCCACTACAGGGGGATCTGCTTGGTTAGCTATAATACTATACATAATTCAACCTTGTAGAAAACTTTCAAATTGATTTGAGTCTCGAAGTCCTAGTGCGCTAGCTAACACATACAATTTACTGTATTTAAAGACCAAACAAACACAGGAAATAATGAATATATATATAAATTGACGTAAGATGAATTATAAAAGGTTGTAACAAAGTTATGCTCATAGCTACACAGGAATAACTTCCATGAAATATATCAGTCAGGATTTAGGGCTCATCATAGCACAGAGACAGCACTGGTTAAACTGGTAAATGACCTGTTACTGACTTCTGATCAGGGTTGTGTCTCCATACTGGTGTTACTCGATCTAAGTGCAGCTTTTGACCCCATTGACCACACTATTCTACTTGATAGGCTAGAACATGTTGTTGGTGTTAAAGGAACAGCCCTCTCCTGGCTCAGGTCTTATCTGACTGACTGTTATCAGTGTGTAGATCTAGATGGTGACTTTTCTATGCATACTAAGGTTATTTCAATTGTTCCACAAGGTTCTGTCTTAGGCCCACTGCTTTTCTTCTTATATATGCTACCCCTTGGTGCAATTATTCGTAAACATGGTATTAGCTTCCACTGTTATGCGGATGACACACAGCTATATGTTTCAGCTAAGTCAGATGAGAGACACCAGATTATTAAGATTGAAGAATGTGTAAAGGACATTAGACAGTGGACGGTCACTAACTTCCTCCTGCTTAACTCTGACAGACAGAGATGCTTGTACTAGGACCACATGCAGCTAGAAGTAAGCTTTCTGATTACAGAGGAACTGTGGATGGTCTTTCTGTTTCATCTCGTCCAGCAGTAAAAGACCTTGGTGTGATTACTGACTCTTGTCTCTCGTTTGAAGCTCATGTAGATAATATAACTAGAGTAGCCTTCTTTCATATTAGAAATATTGCTAAGATAAGAAATATGATGTCACTTCATGATGCAGAAAAACTAGTTCATGCTTTTGTTAGCTCTAGGTTGGATTATTGTAATGCCTTACTGTCTGGATGTTCCAGTAGGAGCATGAACAAGCTCCAGTTAGTCCAGGACAGCAGCTAGAGTCCTAACTAGAACCAGAAGATATGAACACATCACTCCTGTCATAGCCACACTACACTGACCCCCAGTCAAATTCCACATTGATTATAAAATCCTGTTACTGACCTATAAAGCACTAAATGGTCTTTTGGTTTTAAATATTGGTTTCTCCATGCCTATGCCGATCAAAGGGTGCAGGTTATTTGGTAGTACTTCAAGAAGCAAAGGCTACAGCAGGGGGCGGAGCTTTTTCTTACAAAGCCCCATAGTTATGGAACAGCCCTCCAATCAGTGTTGGGGATTCAGACACAGCCTCAATGTTTAAGTCTTGGCTGAAGACACATTTGTTTAGTCAAGCCTTCACTGTATAGTTTTTCTTAGGTAAAGAAGCAGAACTGGAAGGTTCATGGGTATAGAGTGTTTGGTGTACTGGGATGTTTGCATGCTGTCGCCTCACCACTCTCACAAGTCACTCAGGTTTGCTGACTGTGAAGTGGCTGGACGCTTTATGTCCCGGGAAGCCTTCATGTCTGTGACCTTCTGGCTCTCCCTTTAAGTTATGCTGTCATAGCTAGTCCTCTCTCCTTGCACTAAAATAAATAATAATGAGGATTCCTAATAATGTGTCCTCTCTCTCTCTCTCTCTCTCTCTCTCTCTCTCTCTCTCTCTCTCTCTTTCTAAGATACCAGTTATCCAGACCTGATCAATCACAATGCTCTACCTTTGCTGGGAGTTCTCATAAACTGAAAATCATTTCCTGATCCTGGAGGATGGCCTCCAACATGGAGTCTAAAGAGCAATGAGATTAATCTGGATGGTTCCACTTAGAAACCATGGAGATGGCTGTGGATGTTCTTCCCTGGACAGCCTTTAGGACTGTACTTGCTACGTTTGTATTCATTATTGAACAGTTAATCATTGTTGTTCAATATAATAGACTTTAAGTTGAAACTGTAATGAATTTAGGAATGATTTATAATCACACTCGCTGCTCTCACACAGATGAGGATGAGGTTCTATGTAGAGTCTGGTTCCTCTCAGAGTTTTTTCCTCATATCATCTCAGGGAGTTTTTCTTCACCACTGTAACCTCATTAGGGATAAATATATCATTTACATCCTGGATTCATGTTTGAATTATAGATTAACTGCAAAATGCATTAAATGACCATGTGTGTGTGTGTGTGTGTGTGTGTGTGTGTGTGTGTGTGTGTTCGTGTGTTTGCAGACACACAATTGCATTTATTATGTGAAGCACATACACTAGGTGACACACAGAATAATTACTTTTAGGAGGATGAAATGAGGCCGAGCAAATAGCTGACCTTCACTTCCTGTCCTGAATCCTGGAGAAGCCGAGAGAAAATGAAAAAAATTAAACGCTTTAATTTAGCCTTAGTGTCACAGTGTCTTAATATTTATCAATAAGAGATTATTATTTAAAAAAAATACTGATTAATTCTTTCTTACATTTCATTTGTAGATCTTGATAGTATTCTAGAAAGAAAGCTATTTTTACAGCAGAAGATTTTCAAACTTTACAACAGAAAAACTAATTTAATAAAAAAAATTCTTTATTCTTTAATAAAAATATTAATTAAAGAACAATCTAATAATAAATATTTTATATAAACTGTAGATGTTACATAAAACAATAAATGACATATATAATAAATATTAATAACAATGCAATAAATAAACAAAAATAAATAACTAATGATAATTAGCATACAAAATAAATAACAAAATAAATAAATAAATAATTTTTTGGAGCTCAGTTTAAAGACTGAAATGTCAAATCAAACACTGATGTAAAAAAAAGTGCTGGATTAATTTATTTACATCTTATTAGCATGTGTGTGTGTGTGTGTGTGTGTGTGTGTGTGTGTGTGTGTGTGTGTGTGTGTGTTTTCTAATTTCCCCACACTGACTTAACTATGAACCTTATTTCAGAGAAAGAAAGAGAGAGAGAGAGACAGAGAGAGAGACAGACAGACAGACAGACAAACAGACAGACAGACAGACAGAGAGACGGAGAGAGAGAGAGAGACAGAGAGATTTCTGTTGCATAATTACAGAAGCATTTAACAGACAATCGCCTCTGAACAATACAGCAGTGAAATTAGCAGATGATCAAATACAATAGAAATAATAGTAATGAAACTGATTTTCTCTCTCTCTCTCGCTCTCTCTCTCTCTCTCACACACACACACACACACACACACACACATGCACATACACACACAGAGACACGCTTCCAGCACTCTTTTTCTCTCACACACATTCCTCCAGCACTCTCACCCACATATACACTTTGCCAGCACTCTCTCTCTCTCTCTCTCTCTCTCTCTCTCTCTCTCTCTCTCTCTCTCTCTCACACACACACACACACACACACACACACACACACACACACACTAATCACTGAGGTTTGACTAAAACCTTTGCACTTCAAATGGAGCTGAACTTTAGGAAAGTGTTCAAAATAACTGCTTTTTATTCAGCAGGGTGGAAATGTATGCACTGATTGGACACTTCTCCTGATGATTAGCCAGACCATACCTTCAGTGACATTACCTGGAGGTGTCTGGGGTCTGACCGCAGGCTGATCAGGGGTTGATTAGACCTCAGCGTGTGCCCTAGCAGCATCCTCCTACAGATCCATTATTTTCATTGAGGGTCTCCTTGAGGATCTCTCCAGCCTTCAATCATGTAGATGTTCTTTCTCTTCCTTTCTCCTTTGACTGTGAGTCACAGAGTGAGCATCATGTGGACCTCCTGCACACCACCGCCATCTCTAACCAGGTATCTGTACTTCTAAAAGGTATTCTGATCCTTCATCCGATCTTCTCAGGGCCAATGTGAGCTCCAGCATGTTTCTGTGGAATCGGATCTCAGCATGATGTTGGGTGTGAGTTTAGTGTTCACCACATGCTGTAGGATCTTTAACTGCTTCACCACGTCAGCTCCCAGACTCCAGATATAATTCAGTCTTGGGTTTTAGATGCTGGTCTTTATCTCTGAAGCAACTGACACCAAGTGGAACCTTCTCCCAGAGCCTCAGGTTCTCTGTCATGCCTCAGCAGTGCAGGATGGATCCTTCTCTCATACCTACTACCTTCTCACATCCTGTCCAAGAGCCTTGTTACTCATTCACTCAGCTCTGCTGGACATCTCCTCCTCCATTTAACTCTGTTCATCACCTGACCTGAAGATGTTTCTGATTAGATCCTCTGTCTGTCTGCCTGCCTGCCTGTCTGCCTGCCTGTCTGTCTGCCTGCCTGCCTGATTGTCTGTCTGTCTGTATGTCTGCCTGCCCATCTGTCTGCCTGTCATTCTGCCTGCCTGATTGTCTGCCTGTCTGTCTGAATGTCTGCCTGCCTGTCTGTATGTCTGTCTGTCTGCCTGCCTGTCTGTCTGTCTGTCTTTTTTTCTGCCTATCTGATTGCCTGTCTGTCTGTCTGCCTGTCTGTCTTCACCATGAGGTGGCAATTTCCGGTAACTCCAGGATTCATGATTCAGTAATGTTGTTCACATGCCACTTGTGGGCGGAGTTTAGCGTTAATATCCTACGCAGTACTCTGGAGCAGTAAAAGTTAGTTAGTGTTTAAAACGAGGAGGCGTACACTTAATTTCTTCCCTTCTGGATTTGCAGCTGTTGTTTGATCTGTACTTGACATACTGAACAACTTGGGAAGAAACGGAATGAGAGAAAATTGGGCAAAATGGACAATAATGAAAAACAAAAGAGCAGAGAGCTTTTTAAAGTGCCGGCCTTGTTGAGCTAACACACGCTGATTGTCTGTGAGAATAAGTAGCATTATTACACGACTACGCATTATAAACCTCTGAGGGAAAAAACCTACAGGTTCACGAGCAAAATCTCAGCTCCGACTTGTGCTGTCCTTAATGAATAATTACATAATTCCAGTAGTTTCTAATTAAAAAAGAGAGGAACAAAGACAGTGTGAAACGAACGGTTTCTGTTTAATTAGAGAAGCTTGTTCACACCAATCAGACGACATCAAAGACAAAAGTTTCTCCAAATGATGTCTGAGTGCTTTAAAATAACAGGAACTCACATTTATCTGGTCTCTCAAACTGTCTCCCTGCCTTTAATCAGCTCATCTCTCTCTCTCTCTCTCTCTCTCTCTCTCTCTCTCTCTCCATCTCCCTCTCTGTCTGTCTCTCTCTCTCTCTCTCTCTCTCTCTCTCAGTCTGTCTGTCTCTCTTTCTCTCTCTGTCTCTCTCTCTCTCTCTCTATGTCTGTCTGTGTCTCTCTCTCTCTCTCTCTCTCTCTCTCTCTCTCTCTCTCTCTATATATATATATATATATATATATATATATATATATATATATATATATATATATATATATATATATCTGTCTGTCTCTCTTTCTGTCTCTCTTTGCCTCTCTCTGCCTCTCTCTCCCTCTCTCTCTCTCTGTCTCTCTCTCTCATTAACTCTCTCTCTGCCTCTCTGCCTCTCTCTCTCATTAACTCTCTCTCTCTCCCTCTCTCTCTCTCTCTGTCTCTCTCTCTCATTAACTCTCTCTCTCTCTCCCTCTCTCTCTCTCTGTCTCTCTCTCTGCCTCTCTCTCTCTCTCTACCTCTCTCTCTCATTAACTCTCTCTCTCTCTCTGTCTCTCTCTTCCTCTGCCTCTCTCTCTCTGCCTCTCTCTCGCTACCTCTCTCTCTCTGCCTCTCTCTCCCATTTACACGAGGAGTGCGCGGCGGCAGCGTGTCCGGTAGAGGAGTGTGCCACGGCGGCGTGTCCGGTAGAGGAGTGCCCCGCGGTGGCTAAACTGATCGGGGTGAAGAGCATTGTCACTGCAGCTCGGGTGAATAAGTCTGTGGTCATGTTTGTGGACGATGTTAGCAAGGCTGAGACTGTTGTTTTGAATGGTGTTGTTGTTTACGGGACTTTGGTGAAAGTTTTTCCCCTTAGTACTCCTGCTAGACGAGTGATCCTCTCTAATGTACCCCCCTTCATCGATGATGAAGACCTCTGTACACTGTTGTCCAGGTTCGGAAAAGTAGTGTCTCCTGTTAAGATGTTACCTACAGGCTGTAAAGACCCAGAACTCAGACACATCTACTCCTATAGGCGATGGGCCTTTATGATTCTCAATAATAGAGACGAAGATCTAAACGTAATATTCAAAACAAAGTGCGATGGAGAGGAGTACACTATTTATGCAACCTCTGGGAGTCTGAAGTGCTTCGGGTGTGGTCAGGAGGGACACCTGGCTAGGAACTGTCCCGAAGGACAGGCAACAGGTGAACAGGAGACAGGAACAGTAACAGAGAACATTCAGGAAAGGGAACAGGGTGAAAATAAACAGGACAGTGGAGAGGATAACACACAGACAGAGGATCAGGAGGAGAACAAACAGCAAGAAACAACCACAGAAAGTCAAGAAGGGCGGAAAGACACAGAGACAGAGATAAATCACATGGAGTCAGGAAACGAACAGTCTCAGGGTGACATGAATAAAGACACTGAGGACAGCACACAGTTAGCTAACAGCCAAAACACAGTGGAGTGTGAAGGAACAGACATGACCATAGATGATAGTGGCTTCACCCCGGTCAGGTCAAAAAGGAAGTTAAGAGTAGGAAGCGGCGGATCGCAATCCAGAAAAAAAGGTCTAACAGAAAAAGAAAGGCAGATTACAACTGGTAAAGAAACTGAGACAGAACCGAGCAGCGACCCGGAGATCAGTGTAGAAACTGACAGTGATGAGGACCAAGAGATCGTTAACAAAAAAACAGGAACATACAGGGATAGAGAAATTAAACAGTTTCTTCAAAACACAAAAAACATGAAAGGAGTCAAGGTAGAGCAGTACTTCTCGAATAAACTAAACTTTGTAGAATCCGCAACCACCATAATAAAGAAAAAAAACAAGAACTTCACAGATCAGGAGATATACAGACTAAAAAAGTTTGTGACGAGAACGAGGCAAGATCTGGTACATGAAGGTGAGGACAGTATATAAACTACAGACTGTGAATGATGACGGTTATTTTCCTCTCTTTATTTTTATATTTATTTATGACTGACTTCAACATTGCTTCCTTAAATATAAGGGGAGGAAGGTACGCAAGGAAAAGAGCAGAACTTTACAGTCTGATTAAACTAAAGAACATAGATATAATGTTCATGCAGGAGAGTCACAGTGATGAAGAACACGAGTCTAGATGGAGGTGAGAATGGGACGGGGAAGCAGTTCGGAGAGCTCAGTGAGCGCAGGAGTCGGTGTTCTGTTTGCAAAACACTTTTTACCCGAGTCTTACACCAAACAGGAAGTGACCACTGACAGACTACTCTTAATTAATGCAAAATATGAGCTTTTTAACCTGACTCTAATCAATGTATATGCTCCAACCAGAGGTCCTGAAAGAGTTTTATTCTTAAACACACTGAGTGAACTTTTAACCAGCTGTGATCCAGATGATTATTTGTTTATTGGGGGAGATTTTAACTGTGCACAAGACGACTCGGTGGATAGGAACCACATAGAACCTCATGCAGCATCTAAGAGTACATTAACACATCTCATAAAAACTCATGATCTTGTAGACGTATGGAGAAGACTAAAGGTTTCCTCAGAGGACAACGCAGCACTAGAAGGTCCGCTGGTTCTGGAGGAGCTGCAGGCTGCGTTGAACACCATGCCAGCAGGAAAAGCACCTGGAATCGATGGCCTGCCAGTGGACCAACAACATTAATGGTACCAGGGACCAGAGAAAGAGGGCTATAGTGTATGAGCTGGTGAGACACAAGCGTGTAGATGTTGTTTTCCTGCAGGAAACGCATAGTGATCCAGGAAACTCCTCGGACTGGGCGAGTGAGTGGAAGGGACTTGTGTTTTTAAGTCATAACACCTCTCTTAGTGGCGGTGTTGCTGTTTTATTCTCACAGTCTTTTAGTCCACAGTCTTATGATGTTGAAGAAGTTTTAAAAGGCAGGCTTTTAAAAGTGCGTGCGTTTTATGAGAACGAGGTGTTTGTTTTTATCTGTTTGTACGCTCCCACCCTAAGTGTGGAGAGAATGGTGTTCTTAAACATTTTAAGCACTGTCATTGGTTCCTGTAGTCTGAGTGAAGTTTTAATCGTTGGCAGAGATTTTAACTGCACTGCAGACGTTTTAGATAGGAACCATTTAGAATGCTGCCTCTCGCAAACGCCTGCGTGAGTTAATAGCAACACATGATCTGAGTGATGTGTGGAGGAATTTCCATGAAACAGAGAGACAATACATCTGGTCCCATTGTAAGGAGAACCTCTTCTCACTAGCAAGGCTTGATCGGTTTTACACTTTTAAACATTCATTCATTGTCTACCGCTTATTCGAACTATTCTCGGGTCACAGGGAGCCTGTGCCTACCTCAGGCGTCATTGGGCATCAAGGCAGGATACACCCTGGATGGAGTGGCAACCCATCGCAGGGCACACACACACACAAAAAAAAAAAAACACACACACACACACACACACACACACACACCAAAACACACACACACTGGCCAATCAACCTACCACGCATGTCTTTGGATTGGGGGAGGAAACCGGAGTACCTGGAGGAAACCCCTGGAGGAAACCCCCAGAGGAAACCCCCGAGGCACGGGGAGAACATGCAAACTCCACACACACAGCAGAGGCGGGAATCGAACCCCCAACCCTGGAGGTGTGAGGCAAACATGCTAACCACTAAGCCACCGTGCACCCCACTTTTAAACATCAGTTGAATATTTATACGTCCTGTCTTATTTATCCTGTGGGTTTTTCAGATCATTTTATGGTACAGTGCACTTTTAAGAAGAGCAATGTAAAGCCACATAGCGCATACTGACATTTTAATGCAGCACTTTTAGACGATGTTAATTTTAGGGATAGTTTTTTTTTTTTTGGGACACTTTTAGGCTTCAGAAGCCATCTTTTACATCAGTGCAAGATTGGTGGGATGTGGCAAAAGATGTGCACATTCAAATGTTTTGTCAACAGTACGCTCACAATATGATGAAGGACATCACCAGATTAGAGCTCTAGAGATTGAGGTAGTGGAACTCCAGGGTTTGGTGGAGTCCACAGGAAATTGAGGCCATATTGAGGCTCTCAAAAAGAAAAAACATGCGTTGGATGAGTTGTTGGACACAACAGTGCAGGGGGCGCTGGTCCGCTCACGCTTTAAAAGTGCAACAGAGATGGACGCTACTTCCAAGTTCTTCTTTAGTCTTGAAAAAAAGAATGGACAGAAAAGGTTTATTCATGCTTTGAGAACAGATTCAGGGGAGCTTGTAACTGATCCTGCTGAAATTTGCAAGCAGACAGTCGGCTTTTACTCAAAGCTATATAGAAGTGAGCTCGCAGCTGTGCAAGAGGTGGAGGAAGATTTTGTCAGGAATCTTCCTGAAATAACCGAGGAGTCAGCTAGGGAACTGGACAGGGAGCTGACCCTTTCTGGTCAGTGATAGGGCAGGACTTGCTGGAAGTGCTGAGGGCAAGCATAAGTGAATGCAGACTGCCTCTGAGTGGTCGCAGAGCAGTCCTGACCCTACTCCCAAAAAAAGGTGATTGGATTCACCTCAGGAACTGTCTCCTTAGTCTGCACAGACTGCAAGGTGCTCTCAAAAGCATTAGCAACAGGACTGGGGAAGGTAATGGAGCAAGTCATTCACTTTAACCAGACGTACTATGTGCCTGGCAGGTCAATCCATGACAATGTGCACTTAATTCGTGACATTTTGGACGTCTCTAGGCTATTGGGTTTGAAGACTGGTCTTATTTTCATGGACCAGGAAAAGGCTTCCGACCGAGTTGAACACCAGTATTTGTGGAGGGCGTTAGAGACTTTTGGGTTCAACTCCAGGTTAATAAGATAAGAAGCAAGATTACTGGTCTGTCAATACCAAGTTGTAATACCTCATACTGTGTATCAGCCTATGCAGATGATGTTGTTGTGATGGTGAATAAACAGAGAGACGTTGATATTTTAACTGACATCATAAGAAAGTTTAATGTGATATCATCTGCAAAAGTAAACTGGAAGAAAAGTGAAGCCATTTTAGTCGGGGATTGGAAAGGTGGGAAACCATGTCCCCCAGACAACTTAACATGGAAAACAGGTGGTTTTAAATATTTGGGAGTGTACCTGGGAGATAGTAGCTATGTTAAGAAAAATTGGGAAGATATAGGCGAAAAGATAAAAGGACGTCTAAATAAATGGAAATGGCTTGTCTCAAAGATGTCATATAAGGGAAGAACTTTGGTTGGCAATAACCTAGTTGCTGCAATGTTATGGCACAGACTGGCCTGTATTGACCCCCCTCCGAAACTTCTAGCAGACCTACAGGCCATGATGGTGGACTTCTGGGACAAGCTGCACTGGTTACCACAAAGTATCCTATACCTACCCAAGGAAGAGAGCGGACAAGGACTTATCCACTTATCCAGCAGGACTGGAGCATTTCATCTGTGTTTTGTGCAGAAGCTCCTCGCTGGCCCAGAAAACCTCTCATGGAGAGCAGCTGCTAATGGAATACTACACACAGTGGGAGGATGGGGCCTGGAAAGTTTTTAATGGATACTAAACAACTAAACTTAGCTGGATTACCTGCTTTTTATCAAGGGATTTTTAGAGTTTTTAACAATTTTAGAATGCAGAGGGAGGACTGTTCAAAAGGCCCAACAAAGACTGTACTTCCTTCGGCAGCTGAGGAAGTTCAACCTGCCACAGGAGCTGCTAATACATTTCTACTCAGCCGTCATCGAGTCTGTTCTGTGCACGTCTATAACTGTTTGGTTTGGCTCAGCTACAAAATCAGACATGAGAAGACTACAGAGAACGGTTCGAACTGCTGAAAGGATTATTGGTGCTCCCCTGCCCACCCTTCAGGAACTGTATACATCCAGAGTGAGGAAAAGGGCTCTGAAAATCACTCTGGACCCCTCACATCCAGGCCATATCCTTTTTGACCTTTTGCCATCTGGCCGACGCTACAGAGCAGCAAATACCAGGACAGCCAGGCACAAGAACAGTTTCTTCCCCCAAGCAATCTATCTTTTGAACAGTTGAATGTTCCCAGCATTGGGCAATAATAATAATAAAAATTAAAAGTGCAATAACCTCATATTTATTACCACACCCACATCCCTACATCTCAATTCATTCTATTCTATTCTGTATATACAAATACTCTATTTTCTTATTTAAATATGTGTATTTTTTATTTTTTATTTTTTATTTCTCATTCTATTTTCTGTTGTTATTTGTACTGTTATTGTTATCTCTGTGCACTGGAGCCTGTTACACTAAAACAAATTCCTTGTATGTGCAAACATACTTGGCAATAAAGCTCTTTCTGATTCTGATTCTGATTCTGATTCTGATTCATCGCTTTGTTGACTTCTCGACGAACCTCTCATCCATGGCGCTCGGCTGGATTTCACGAGCAGGATTTCTCCAGCCTTAACAAGAGCGTTGATCTCCACAAGGACTGTGACATTGCGGCAGTTGGTGGAACTGTCAGGACTGGACTTTGCCTGCTCAAACGATGTAGCAGCACGGATAGGGGTGAAGTCTGTACGTGTGGTTGCACAGCTTTTACAGGGGTGGAGGTCTGCAATCACATCAGAGGAGCGCCTACAGCTCAGGGACTACTGCGCTGGGGTGGTCAGCCCTGTGGAGAGTGAGCCCAGTCCAGTTCTTGTTCTTGTACCCAATCTGTCAGAGGTCTCGGGTCCCCTTCTGGGAGATGGGGAAAGAACTGTTATAGGTCTTAACACGGCCTCTGGTAAGAGTCTCTACAAACTGTGTCAAACTGTGTGCACTGTTTTAAATGATCAACTGTTGTTTGAGTTCACATGAACTTCCTGTGTGTTTTATGTGTTTATTTAATTATTTATCTTTATGAACTATCTATTTTATTTATTTATTTGTTTACTATTTATTTATTTATTCACTTTCCCACATGAATGTGTAAAAAGCTGCTAAAGTGAACAAGTAATTGGTTAACCTCAAAAGTCTCTCTTTCTCTCTCTCTCTCTCTCTCTCTCTCTCTCTCTCTCTCTCTCTCTCTCTCTCTCTTTCTCTCTGTCTGTCTGTCTGTCTGTCTCTCTCTCTCTCTCTCTCTCTCTCTCTCTCAATTCAATTCAATTCAATTGTATTTGTATAGCGCTTTTAACAAAGAGCATTGTCTCAAAGCAGCTTTACAGAACATAAGAAACAATAAACATACAAACAAACAGTCCTAGATGTTAGACAAAATTTTCCCTAGTGAGCGAGCCTGAGGCGACTCAGGCGACTGTGGCAAGGAAAAACTCCCTTAGGTGGAATTAGGAAGAAACCTTGAGAGGAACCAGACTCAAAAGGGAACCCATCCTCATCTGGGTGACACCGGAGAGTGTGATATGAACAATGTCCTTTCTGCATTAGTTGTGTGATGCAGATACAGCATGTGTAGAATGTTATGTGTAAAATGTCCACATAGTGAAATAGAGAAAATGTTTTTGGTGGCATCAGAAGTCACATAACCCAACAGATCAAAATGACCGATCCATTTGAGTCCAGGACAAGTTCAAGTTCAAGTTCTGGAAAGTTCTGGACTTTTTCACGTTGTGACATTGAAGCAAATGCAACTCCAAAAATCAGTGAATGGATGGAGAGGGAATTAGTCAGAGAAACAGCCAAGAGGACAGGAGTAGCTCTCAGCAGGATGCCTCCACCACTATGTTTCATGGACTAGGTTCTGTCATGGTGGTGTTTGTTTCTGAAAAGTTTTCCTCAGACCAGAGAACATCTCCAACATCTGAATGGAATTACCGGCTCACCCATGGAGTCCAGCTTTGTGGGGCTGTGGTTTCTCTATCCGATCTATGGTGGATCTCTCCAGCTTCTACTGAGTCACCCTGAAGAGCTTCGCCTGTGTGTTCTTTTTCATCGTCCCTGCTCTCATCCATTTCTGCTGATTTCAGTGAGTGTGAAGTTACAGCACTGTGTATTACTTCTTGCTGTTAGAAGAGCTATACATCTCATCTGGAGTGTTAAAGTGACACTCACACTCACTACTGCACCTTTCACTGATTCCCATGTGCGGGCATCGCAGACGTTCCGCAGGACTTGTCACGTCATTTACACCTGAGATCAAAAACTTCTCGCCCTGCTCCAAATCTCACACGATGCAAAACTCCTCGTTCCTCTCAGAGACACACCCCATGTTCACGCCGCATCACGGGCTCAACTCAGAGCCGGTTATTTTTTACCTTCTTTATGCAGTGTGATTTAACTCTTTCCCAGACACTTCCACATATATTACAAAGAGGTGCTGAGCTTAGCCACATTTACTAAATAAAACACATCTCAGGCTCAAAGGAGTGGATCAGAGGAAAATTAGATTTCCACTTAATGCAGTCAATTAGTCAAATCGTGTTCCGTTTGGTCGCCTGATGTCTTTTATTGTTTATTGACTCAAAAGCTTCTGGCAGCGGGTTGAGTTTTCAATAACAGATTAAAATAAATCAATTAGTTTAACTCACGGTGAGTGTTGGAATGATCACATTTACTAGATTAACGCACATAAACACCACCACAAAGTCGGAAACAAGTTTTCTCTGAGGTCCGAGTTTCCAAGTTGGGGTGTGTCCTTTGGGGTGTGTCATTTGGGGGTATGTAAGTTGGGGGGTTGTCAGTTGGGGTGTGTGTCAGTTGCGGGTATCTTTTAGGGGGTGTCATTTGGGGGTATGTAAGTTGGGGGACGTCTGTTGAGGGTATGTCAGTTGGGTGTCATCAATGGCGGTGTGTCAGTTGCGGGGTGTGTCACTTGGGAGGTGTCATATGGGAATATATCAATTGGGGGCATGTCATTTGAAAACATGTCAGCTGGGGGGGGTGTCATCTGGAGAGGCGTGTCAGCTGGGGTGGTGTGTTACTAAGAAAACAGAGTGGAATCAGCAGGAGTTGAAATTGAACATTTACTCATGCTATAATCTAATTTCAGTTATTTTCAGTTCATGCAGTAATTTGGTGAACACATCTACAGGAGAAAAACAGTTTGATTGTGATATAATTTGTAACAATAAAGTTTACAGTGACATTATAAACTGACTTAAAAAGTAAAACACACCTGATTCCTATTCTTCTTTCTTTATTTTCTAGAAGTAGAGATAAAAACCTGGCTGTATTTTTTGTTGTTCATTAAAAGAACCTCCATCTTGCTCCGACGATGCTGACGTCGTAATTACGACTTCCCAACTCGTAATTATGAACCTGAACGCACAGACGGTTCATAGTTTTCCACCTGACTGCTGTTGTTTCAGTTCTACGACTCCTTTCCGCTTCTGTCAAAACTCTGAAGGCTTTCAAACTAAATCAAGAACAAATTTACACCCAGACAGTGAGACTCTGAAGTTTGCAAACGCAGCATAACTATTTATTAAAAGGTTTCAATTGGTTTATCATGGCATGTGGCTGAAATATTCTCCTTACCCTACCGTTTTCCCTTCAGGCCTTGGGCCAACTCTAACAATAGGCAATAATATCGCTGTCACTTTCACTGCATAGTTCAAAACAAGAAGCGACGCTGCTGCTAAATTTGCTGACACTGAGAATCTCGCTGAACTCTGAGCTGGAGTTACGGAAAGTTGCAGATGAATGTGCTTGGTTTGAAAAATTGTGAGGTCCCGAGGGAGGAAAAAAAAGGAAAAAGCCTGAGTACATCATGTAATACAGCCGTGTCAGTGTAGTCATACCCAAACACACTCCAGGTAAGGACCATGAAACTTCCTGCTCAGAGTCTCCACATGACCAGAGCGAGGAGCGAACATTAAGAGCAGATAAAAATATTCCTCATGTAGGCAGAGCAGCGACAGAGCCAGGGAGGAGGGAGGGCTACTTCATTTATAGCTCTCGTTATCAACTCCCTCGTCTATTTTTACTCGAGGAACAGAGTGTTAATCCAGAGTGTTGAACCTCCAGGGCTTCACACCTCACGCTAGCCATGAGCGAATGATGAGAGAATGGAGCACATTTAAGACACCACAGGAGCAAAGTCACAGATAAAAAGAGAGAAGAAGAGAGAGAGAGGAAGGGAGATTATAGAGACAAAGGACTGGAGAGAAGAAAGAGAGAGAGAGAAGAAAGGGACAAAGAGAGCGACTTAGAGAGATGGCTCACAGCGGCTTTACAGATATCAATCTTTTATCACCTGAAGAGAAAACCAGGAGCCACTGTGCCAAGAAAACTCCCGAAGATACCAACAGAGAATAAACCTTCTGATCTTCAGGATGGGAGGGAGAGGAGCTTACAGCTATCAGGATGCCCTGGAGGAGGAGCTTATAGCCATCAGGGTGGCAGGAGGAGGAGCTTTTATCCATCAGTTTGCCAGGTGGAGAAGTCTGTATTTATCAGTTTAGCAGGAAAAGGAGCTTATAAGTCTCAAGATGGCAGTAGGAAGAGCTTGTAGCTATCAGGATTACTGGAGGAGGAGCTTTTAGCTATCAGTTTGGCAGGAGGAGGAGCTTATAAGTCTCAGAATGGCAGGGAGAGGAGCTTGTAGCTATCAGGATTACTGGAGGAGGAGCTTTTAGCTATCAGTTTGGCAGGAGGAGGAGCTTATAAGTCTCAGGATGGCAGGGAGAGGAGCTTGTAGCTATCAGGACGGCAGTAGGAGGAGCTTGTAGCTATCAGGAATAGAAGAGGAGGAGCTTTTAGCTATCAGTTTGGCAGGAGGAGGAGCTTATAAGTCTCAGGATGGCAGGGAGAGGAGATTGTAGCTATCAGGATGGTGAACGAGCTTATAGCTATTAGAATGGCAGGAGGAGGAGCTTATAAGCCTCAAGATGGCAGGAGAAGGAGCTTGTAGCTATCAGTTTGGCAGGAGGAGTAGCTTATAAGCCTAAAGATAGCAGGAGGAGGAGCTTATAAGCCTCAAGATAGCATGAGGAGGAGCAATCAGGATTGCAAGAGAAGGAGCTTATAAGCCTCAGGGTGTCAGGAAGGTGGGGGAGGAGCTTGTAGTTCTCAGGATTCATAAAAATGCCACACTTTGAATTATGTATCAGTTCAACACATACATTACTAAAAAGAAGATGGAGCTTCAAAAACAGTTATAAAGCCTTAGCGCAATGTGAAAATTTAAATCTTAAAAGCGTAGGCGATGGTCAGTCAAGTATGAAGCTGTCAGTATGTGGCTCACCAGCTGCACGTCCATAGCTGTAATACACACTGACTCTTAAACACTCACTGACTTCCTCAACTGGAGAAAAAAGTGCAGGATTCCTCTGTATGGGAAACTTGGGACACGTGACACCTGACCTTATTAATTCTTACACCTGATGAATGAAAGAACTAAGAGGACAGACATGGCACTGGGTCCAAATTTGCATATTCATGTATATTCAGAAGTCCTGGTATTTTGTAATGAGGGTGCAGTGTCTTCCCTGACTGTTTTGAAACGATTAATTTATTGCCCACACTGTGTTGAGTTCAAGACTGGTCAGAAGGTGTTGATTAATTTGACCATAGCGGAGGTTTACATTAATGCACTCGTTCTACCTTATTGTTTCTATAGCAACAAATCATTCAGACGGACTGCTACTTAGCATGTCTGGAAGGAGTCTCCAGTGTCAGCTGTAACATAGAGCCTGTCTGACTGTCCCTCTTTCTGTCCATCCATCTGTCCATCTATCTCTCTGTATTTGTCCATCCACTCATCTATCTGTTTATCTACATGTCTGTCTATCCTTTTATTTATCTCTTTGTCTTTCCCCACACCTGTAGGTCCATACATCTGTCGGTCAGTTTGTCTCGCAACCTGTCTGTCCATATATCTAGCTTTCTTTCCATCTGTCTGTCTGTCTGTCTGTCTGTCTGTCTGTCTATCCACAGGAAAGTCTTCAGGATCTAATTTGACATGCTGTGGTTTTTCATCTAATCAACATCAAGAGCAAGAAGCTGGTGATGGAACCACTGTTACAGCTGCTAGAACAACATTACTGTCTGGTGCAGTATAATACAAAGAGGCAGTGATGGAGGAAACCAGAGTGACCAGAAGGTTGTGAGCTCAATCCCAGGTTCACCAAGCTGCCACTGCTGGGCCCTTGAGCAAGGCTCTTAACCCTCACTTGTTAAAATGAGATAAGAATGTAAGCCGATCTGGATAAGGACGTCTGCCAAATGTAGAGCAGTGTAATTTCAACCATCATGCGCAGAATCTGAACATTAATCACTAGAATAAATAAGTTTTAGTGTATACATCGTCTTCCACATCATCTTACGAAGTAATACAAGCAACTCAAATTACGACACACACACACAAACACACACAAGTACACCCTGGGAAGAGAACAGCTCATTAACAGGAATGTGTGAAAACGGTCATTATGTAGGAGCGCAATGATGCAGCAAATCTGATGAGTAACACAGATCCTGCAGATTTATATTTATCACTTTAAACACTTATAAACACTTCATCTCTCTACATCCTCAGTGTGAGGAGAAAGAAAGAAAGAAAGAAAGAAAGAAAGAAAGAAAGAAAGAAAGAAAGAAAGAAAGAAAGAAAGAAAGAAAGAACGATGCTAACCATCGAACAAGACCTTCTCCTGAACATCTCCAGTCTCTTCACTAACACAGGGTCATGTAGTAACTGGATTCAGGATAGTTATTCCTCTCCTGAAGAAACCCTCTCATATCCTCTAGACCCATTCTCTCTGTGATGTCATATCCTCTAGACCCATTCTCTCTGTGATGTCATATCCTCTAGACCCATTCTCTCTGTGATGTCATATCCTCTAGACCCACTCTCTCTGTGATGTCATATCCTCTAGATCCACTCTCTTGGTGATGTCATAGCCTCTAGACCCACTCTCTCGGTGACGTCATATCCTCCAGACCCACTCTCTCAGTGATGTCATATCCTCTAGACCCACTCTCTCGGTGACGTCATATCCTCCAGACCCACTCTCTCAGTGATGTCATATCCTCTAGACTCACTCTCTCGGTGACGTCATATCCTCCAGACCCACTCTCTCAGTGATGTCATATCCTCTAGACTCACTCTCTCGGTGACGTCATATCCTCCAGACCCATTCTCTCAGTGATGTCATATCCTCTAGACCCACTCTCTCAGTGATGTCATATCCTCTAGATCCACTCTCTCAGTGATGTCATATCCTCTAGACCCACTCTCTCAGTGATGTCATATCCTCTAGATCCACTCTCTCAGTGATGTCATATCCTCTAGACCCACTCTCTCAGTGATGTCATATCCTCTAGATCCACTCTCTCAGTGATGTCATATCCTCTAGACCCACTCTCTCAGTGTCCCCACTGCTATGCTGATGACACTCAGCTCATCTCACCCTCAGACTCGAGCTGCTCTTCATCCCTGCAGATGTTTCCTTATGCAAGAAACTTCTGATCTCTCTGGACAACAAGGTTTTGAGTGCCACCTCTGTCCTGGTTTCCTCCAAGTGCTCCAGTTTCCTCCCCAAGCCTCCAGGGATGAAAAGCAGGATTAAGTGCAAAGACATTCTCTGGCTTACTGTGTGTATGTGTGTGTGTGTGTGTGTGTGTGTGTGTGTGTGTGTGTGTGTGTGTGTGTGTGTGTGTGTGTTTCCTGTATAGGATAATCACTACAGAAACTGGACAGATGGATGGACAAACCTTTCTCACGGCTCTTTTAGACTGATGGAAGTATTCTGTAAAACATCAATGAATATTCATGAGCACTTCTCAGAGCTGGCGTGTGATTGGCTGAGGGCAGTCAGGTGCTTTTCCTCAGCTTTCAGCTCTATATGAGTGTGAGGCATTGGTGGCTTAGTGGTAGGTTTCTCGCCTATCATGCGAAAGGCCCGGGTTCGATTCCCAGCCAATGCCCCAACCCCAGCCACTGGATGCAGTGCCGGTCCCAAGCCCGGAAAAATGGGAGGGTTGCGTCAGGAAGGGCATCCGGCGTAAAACATTTGCCAAGTTGATGTGCGGACCAGTTGGTCCACTGTGGCGACCCCAAACAGGGAGCAGCCGAAAGCAACTTCTTCTTCTTCAGCTCTATATGAGTGTAAGTTCTGTCTGCTTTCTTGTCTTGTTCATGGTGTTCTGCAGAAACCCGAGGGTTCACACCGCTCAAGGGTTCTACACCAATGACGTCATGAGAAATGATGACCGCTGAGCGTGTGACACACACCGATATGTGAAATGTCACCGAGGTGTAGAGACTAGATTAAAGAAAATTTTCTGAACAATGCTTCAGACACACAGCCGGACTGAACACCGCGCACTGAGGTCAGGTGTTTAACGTAATCGCTCAAGCCGTGATTAGCCAAGAAACAATCTATGAAGTAAAGAAGAAAACCTATAAAGATCAATAAATGTCACCAAGAAAGGATCAATACTATAATCTGCCTCAATGAAGATACACACCACTGAAAGAAAGAAAGAAAGAAAGAAAGAAAGAAAGAAAGAAAGAAAGAAAGAAAGAAAGAAAGAAAGAAAGATTAGGAAGGAAAGGACGATGAGAAATAAAAGAATCTGAATATTTAGCTCGTGCAATAATGATGTCATACTCAATTCCCCAAAAATACTTACTAATTATACATACTGATGTGTGTGTGTGTGGGGGGGGTAAAAGACAGACATCAAAGGACCCATCTGCATGGATCTCTATCTATCTATCTATCTCTCACACCACACACACACACACACACACACAAATACAAAGATCGTTTGCTCATGAATGTTAATAAGAATCAGAATCAGGCAGTATTATTAGTACTACATGAGTGAAATAGGACACACACACACACACACACACACACACACACACACACACACACACACACACACTAAATGTCCTTGG
>JAUCMX010000005.1:7868052-7888052 GCA_033459395.1 Hemibagrus guttatus | reverse complement strand
GGACGAGAAGACCTGGCTCGCAGTCTCCGCTCTAATTCATCCCAAAGGTGTGCAGTCATGTTGGAACAGGAAGGGGTCATCTCCAAACTGTTCCCACAAAGCATGAAATTGTCCAAAAATGTCTTGGTATGCTGAAGCATTAAGAGTTCCTTTCACTGGAACTAAGAGGCTGAGCCCAACCCCTGAAAAACAACACCTGAACTCAATGATTTGGAGGGGTGTCCCAAAACCTTTGGCAATACAAGTGTAGGCTAGGGAAAAACAGAAATACTTCTAAAACACTACAAAGTCCTGAGTGTGTACTTCCATGTGAGCTTCATATTAACCACCACTGTGGAGTGGAACATGACAAAGACACTCAATCATCAACATGGACCTGAGAAAAACATGACTCTAACCAAGAATTTTATATGAATATTGTCTGAGATCAGGCGCTGCTTGTCCAGCCATCACGTTAGTGTTTCTAGAAAATTCTTAGCTTATTTCATATCATAATGAGGTGCTAGTAACAGTATTATACACCGATCAGGTATAACACTGTGAGCAGTGAGAGGTGAAGTGAATAAGACTGATGATCTCCTCATCATGGCACCTGTTAGTGGGTGGGATATATTCGGCAGCAAGTGAACATTTTGTCCTCAAAGTTGATGTGTTAGAAGCAGGAAAAATGGACAAGAGTAAGGATTTGAGCGAGTTTGACGAAGGGCCAAATTGTGATGGCTAGACCCACTGGATCAGAACATCTCCAAAACTGCAGCTCTTGTGGGGTGTTCCCGGTCTGCAGTGGTCAGAAAAAAAAAATGGTGCATACAAACCGAAACAGACGATGAAAATAATTCTGATTTTAATTTAGGATCTGATCTTTAAGTACTGATTAATCCCAGAGTGTGTAACAGAACATAACAGCGTGATGTCGACAACCAACAACCGATTACATGCAACATGAGTGCTATATTTTGTATACCATTAAAGTGTATATTGAGGCTCTGATGCACGATGGGTTCACTGCACAAAGGTTTATTACACGACCACAGGATACATTCAGGGAAAAACTCAATGGCATCCAAACAGTGCACAACCTAAACTTCCAAACTAATTTGCATAGATTGACAGACACCTACTGCAGCCAATAGGAACACAGTATCTGACTTTTATATAACATTTGATTGGCTCTTAACAAAGCATAAGAATATTACATCCCCCTTTTTCGGAAACATTCCGCTGTTTCATGCCAAGTTGTGTTCTAATGAACTATTAACCTAAGCACGAAACTGAGAGCATTCACATATGTTTAAATTGGCATGCATTCAAAACAAACAACAACTATAATGAACATAATGTACATTCTTTCTTTTAATGGGCAGCGATGCGCCTACACCCTTGCACATTCACAAATCCAGGATAACTCTGGGCTTAATCTGGCGTCCGTATCTGGTTTTGTAAGTGGTGACTTTGGTGATTTGATCATTAGTGCAATCAGCTGTATGTGAAGTGTCATTACCCAGTGTTGAACATGACTCGTCATTAGCATCCCTTAATGCAGCATTAGAGTCATTACTTTGAGGTTCTTGTGTGTCCATGAGGTGATGTCTGTTTCATTGATACTCCAGTCCATCAGAGGTACGCACAAGATATGATCTCTCAGTATTGGTTGCTCTGAACATGATGTCACGGGCCCTCTGCTTGCATTTAACCCTGGGGGTCCTTTTCCGTTCTGATGGGAAGGCTGCTGTACACAGTGTGCACTTGAATGTCCATGCCTTCAGAAAGGCTCATATCTTGATCCTGCAGTGATTTTCTAGAAAGCGTGTCGGTGTTACAGACATGCCAGGCTCTGCACGCACCCAGTCACAGCACACTCCCTCCCCTGAGTTCTAATTAGACACACCTGATAATCATGATCACCTTCACCACCACACTATATATATAGCACCACAACTCAGTCACGTTTGTCCGGTAACGTTAGCACATACATCCACATTATGCTTCACGTTCTGGACTCTTTCTCTAACCTTTGCCTCCGTTTCTCTCAGAGATCTCTGCCCGTTTATTTCCACACAGCTC
Source organism: Hemibagrus guttatus (assembly GCA_033459395.1). Lineage (NCBI taxonomy): Eukaryota > Metazoa > Chordata > Actinopteri > Siluriformes > Bagridae > Hemibagrus > Hemibagrus guttatus. Next base: position 7,885,988 of record JAUCMX010000005.1, on the reverse strand, counting down.
TCAGTCTCTACCCCGGGGTTTCCGCCACGCCAAACCTGCCGACTTCCTCGCTCACGCCATCCAGCTTCCTGCCACAGATTCCTGCCAGTATCTTCACTCACGCTGCCGCAGCTCAAGCCACAGTATTCACGCTTTCAGTTTCTGTTTGCTTATCACTGCCTCGTTTACTCAAATAAACCACCAACAAGTTCATCCACGTCTCTGTCCCTGTTCTGTATATAACAGTCGGCAACTGGGATGTCCTTGCCCGGTCGATATACAATGGTGAAGTTGTACTTTTGGAGCTGCAGGATCATACTCTGTAGTCTTGGGGGAACAGATGCCAAGGGTTTCCTCATTATTGACTCCAAGCATTGTGAGGAGGTGCTCATCATGCTCGGCTTTGCTCTTTCCATAAATGAGGACGTCATCAACTATGGCCATGACCCCATTCAAACCTTCATAAATCTCATCAATTTTCTGCTGGAACTCATCTTGGGCTGAAATTAGTCCGAAGGGAAGGCGTCGGAAGTGGTATCATCCAAAGACTGTGTTAAAGGTGGTCAGTTTTGACGATTCCTCAGTAAGCTTAATAGCCCAATATCCTGATCTCGCATCGAGAACGCTAAAATATCGAGCACCAGATAGCTTGCACGTGATGTCTTCAAGAGTAGGCAAAGGGTAATGAGGTCGCTTAATGGCCTTGTTAAGTTCCCTCGGGTCCAGGCATACCCGTAAGTGACCTGTGCATGGTTTTTCAGCTACAACCATGGAGTTAACCCATTCAGTTGGTTTAGTTGGTTCTGTGACTTTAATGATAACATCCTGTCTCTCCATGCTGTCAAGCTCCTCTTTGAGACGGTTGCGTAATGCGAGAGGAATACGTCTGGGTGGGTGGATTACTGGGGTTGCATGTGGGTCCAAGTGTATGGTACACTCACCGGGTAACAGTCCAATTCCTTTGAAAATGTCTGCGAATTCCTTCAAAACTGGCACTTCCATCTGTGTGTCTGTAACTGAAAGTACGAGCTTAATGAGGCCAAAGTCTATGCATCCTTTTAGACCTATGACAGGAGGTGCATTTTGTCAACTACATAGAATGTCATGTCCATTTCAATGCCTCTGTGTTTGCATTTCAGTTCGCATTTGCCTTTTACCACCAAGCGTTCACCACCATAGCCAAACAAAGAGCAAGATGACGGCTGTAGAGTGCACTGGGTATTCAATTTAGCATACTCAGATAAAGGAATGACATTAGCAGAGGATCCAGTGTCCAATTTGAACCAAATTTCAAGCTGTTTGGGGCCTACTGTAATGTTTACAAAGGCTTGTTCAGTGTCTGTGCTTTGTCTTCCTTGTGTTACTGAGTCAATAAACAGTTCGACACTCTCCTCAGTCTGGTCTGAGATTTCTCTGCTTATTGCATGGACAGTTTTTTCACAGTTTGAGTGACATACTTTCGCAAAATGGTTTAGTTTGCTACACATTTTGCATATCTGTCCTTTTGCAGGACACAGAGATCGATTAACGTGAGGCTTATTTCCACAGTAACCACATCCCTTAGAGTGCATTGAGTTTGCATTTCTGTGCTGCAGATTGTCAACGTGTTTTCTTGTGTATTTAGCATTATGATGCTTTGAAACTGCCCCTTTTGACGTGTGGCAAAAAACTGAGTGCACTGCATGTTCGCGTGAAGTACTCATACTATCTGAGATGGTTTTCAACTGTGCTTGAGCTAACTCATGAGATTTAGAGATATCTATCGCCTTTTGAAGTGTTAAATCAGAGCCTGCATTCAAAAGTTACTCTCTCACTTTGGGTGAATGTATCCCGAAAACAATGCGATCGCGGATCATCTCGTCGCTATTTGCATAATTCCAGTCCTTAACAAGCAGACTCGCGGTCTCCCTGCATTTTCTAGTGAAATTTATAACGAGCAAATATCACGTTTGCTTTGGGTCCAAAATATGCTGTAAAGCAGTCATAATACGACTGTAAAACCCTAGCTTCGCAGATAAAGACCATGTATTAAAGATATCTCGGCCTTTTTCTCCGACCCATAGGAGAATTTTTCATCCTGCATTTTTCATCCTCACCCTTTTTCTTTAAGGGTCTGCTGAACATCAGCTCTGCATGCTGCTGGAACTTCAGCCAAGCTTCAGGCAGATTAGTTGCTTCCCAGTTCATCGTGGGCATCGAGACTCCAGCAGTATCCATTTTGTATAACCCATTCACTCTGACACCATGTTATATTTTGTATACCATTAAAGTGTATATTGAGGTTCTGATGCACGATGGGTTCACTGCACGAAGGTTTATTACACGACCACAGGATACATTCAGGGAAAAACTCAATGGCATCCAAACAGTGCACAACCTAAACTTCCAAACTCATTTGCATAGATTGACAGACACCTACCGTAGCCAATAGGAACACAGTATCTGACTTTTATATAACATTTGATTGGCTCTTAACAAAGCATAAGAATATTACAATGAGGAGAAAGGAGCAGGAAGTAATCACACACACACACACACACACGTGCACACCGAGAATATACACACGTGTTACAGAAACAGAGTAAAGCAGCAGAGAACCAGAGAAAAAACACTGAGTGTGTTAAAGTTCTACTGATGATTTAATATAGTAATATGTGTGTATTTATAGACTGCTCAAAAAAATTAAAGGAAAATTTTGAAAACACATCAGATCTCAATGGGGAAAAATATGATGGATATTTATACTGATATGGACTGGGTAATGTGTTAGGTATGAAAGGATGCTACACCGTTTGATGGAAATGAAAATGATCAACCTACAGAGGGCTGAATTCCAAGACACTCCGAAAATCAAAGTGAAAAAATGATGCAGCAGGCTAGTCCATTCTGCTGAAATTTCACTGCAGCAACTCAAAAAGGTACTCAGTAGTTTGTATGGCCTCCACATGCTTGTATGCATGCCTTACAACATCGGGGCATGCTCCTAATGAGACGATGGATGGTGTCCTGGGGTATTACCCCCCAGATCTGGACTAGGGCATCACTGAGCTCCTGGACAGTCTGAGGTGCAACCTGGTGGTGTCGGATGGGTCAAAACATAATGTCCCTGTACCTGAACTGCCTGCAAATTGTTGCCACAATGTTGGGCATTGTCATGCACCAGGAGAACCCAGGACACACTGCACCAGTGTAGGGTCTGACAATAGGTCCAAGGATTTCATCCCGATAGCTAATGGCAGTCAGGGTGCCATTGTCTAGCCTGTAGAGGTCTGTGTGTCCCTCCATGGATATGCCTCCCCAGACCATCCCTGACCCACCACCAAACTGGTCATGCTGAACGATGTTACAGGCAGTATAAAGTTCTCCACAGCTTCTCCAGACCCTTTCACGTCTGTCACGTGTGCTCAGGGTGAACCTGCTCTCACCTGTGAAAAGCACAGGGTGCTTGTAAAGGACCTGCCAATTCAGGTGTTCAATGACAAATGCCAATCGAGCTCCATGGTGCCAGGCAGTGAGCATAGGGCCCACTAGAGGACGTTGGGCCCTCAGGCCACACTCATGAAGTCTGTTTCTGATTGCCTGGTTAGAGACATTCACACCAGTTTTTGTAGGGCTCTGGCAGTGCTCATCCTGTTCCTCCTTGCACAAAGGAGCAGATACCGGTCCTGCTGATGGGTTAAGGACCTTCTACAGCCCTGTCCAGCTCTCCCAGAGTAACTGCCTGTCTCCTGGAATCTCCTCCATGCACTTGAGACTGTGCTGGGAGACACAGCAAACCTTCTGGCAATGGCACGTATTGATGTGCCATCCTGGAGGAGTTGGACTGCCTGTGCAACCTCTACAGGGTCCAGGTATGACCTCATGCTACCAGCAGTGACACTGACCCTAGCCAAATGCAAAACTAGTGAAAAACATTCAGAAAAGATGGGTGTTGAAAAAATGTCGGTGGACCTGTAAAACCATTCCTGTTTTGGGGGTCATCTCATTGTTGCCCATCTAGTGCATCTGTTGTTCATTTTATTAACACCAAAGCTGATGAACAACCCCTCTGCTACTCAACTGACCAGATCAATATCCCAGGAGTTTAAATGACTTGATGCTATACTCTGATTAAAAAGTGTTCCTTTAATTTTTTTTAGCAGTGTATATATAGGAGGCCCCACCTCCTGTTCTTGGTAGATCAATAAAAAATAAATAAATAGCTCTGAGTGTTTATCACAGCCTTTATATTCTCTTTCTCTCAACATTTGATCACAAACACATGTTTACAGCAAACACAAAGACATGTGAAATTCACCAAACTGGGGGAGGGCCTGCAATTTCAGGATGCACTGTGGAGATGGAGATGAGTGAGAGGTAGCTAACACACACACACACACACACACACACACACACTACACTCTGCTGCATGCATTGAGCTTTTACAGCCTCGTACACTTGTGTTTCTTTTATTGTCGGATTTTTCCCAACCTGCTCCAGAAACTGAAGCCTCCATGAGTCACAGAGTGAAGCTTTATTCTCTTTACACTCCTGTTCTTGTACAAACTCACACCACTTTCTGTTATTTGATTTGATCTTACGAGCTCAGGAGGCTCTGAATTCTAAATAAATAAATTTAACTGAAAATGGAGAAACAGATTTATTTAATCATGCAGCATTCTAGTGTATAAATATTTATCAGGACAGTATTTCAAGCTACATCTGGTGTTGGAGTAAGCTTTTATTTTATTTTGGTGTGAAAACTCACTTCTGGTGTGAAGAGGCATCTCTGAGGGTAAAAGGGTGAACTCTTCAGGGGGAGGTCGGTGATGTTGAGTCACTCGCTCCGTTCTGTTAGTGTTCTCTCTCTGGAGAGACTTTAAAATGCCAAAGATATCCAAGCAGGGTCAGGATCAGGGGTCAGCACAAGCCTCCATTCCAGTCTCCAGCAGGACGTCAAATAACTTTTTGCTGAGTCACAATCCAGTTCCAGTGTTTCTGTTAAAGTGTTCCTCAAAGTGCTGACAACACGGACACCAGGAAAACTCATGAGTCTGGACATCTGGCATCAAAGCGTGTGATCATCAGTCATCTGCAGATGAAATGTCATGTGTTTTAACTTGCTGAAAAGGTAAAGCAGCTCACTGGTCCTATAGACCTACTTCAAGATGAAGGCTGTAAAAGGAGCCACAAAACCAGCCTCATGATCTCAGTATCTATCTAGAATCTATAAAAATAATGCAAGTCCCAAAAAATAGTTTCCTCCTGTTTTTATTGGGTCCATGTTGATGATTGAGCATCTTTGTCATGTTCCACTCCACAGTGCAGTTTAATATGAAGCTCATATGAAAGTAGGCTTTAAGAATTTGTAGTGTTTCAGAAGGATTTCTGTTTTTCTCCAGTCTACTAGGGGTGGTATATTCACAGAAAAGTTCCAGGTTAGTTTTCTTCTCACACAAATGTCTGTACCTTCAAAGTAAATGTTGATATCAAAGCCATTTCTGCTCTCTGAGACGCTCCAAGTACTTGTTCATCTAAAAAGCAGCTGAAATTTCATCTTCACCCAGTAAAATTCTGTGTAAGGTTCTCCAACAGAGGGAAGCCACTGTAACAGACACTAGGTTATTATTTACATTAATTGCGTCACTGATATGTCAGTCTTCTCACATCTGATTGGCCAAATTTCAGTTTAAGATTTCTTACCCAGAATTCACCCTGCCTCAGAGCAGATTCACCATGGAGTTACCATGGCGATAAACACCAATAAAAGCCAACAAGCCACTGTCATATTGGCTAAAACCCAGAACTGGCAGAAACTAAACTGAAATGTACATGCGAGACTTTTTAAACCAGCTTCATGCTACAAACCCTGAGGCTATGAAGGACAAAGCAACAAACAAAATATGACATTGGAAGCACAACAAAAAGGTCCACAGAAACCAGGAGTGGAGCTGATTAAAGGAAACACAGAACAGGTGTGAGTTCTCAGGTGTGTGACACGTGACAAGGCCATGTAAGGTGATGTGGAGGGACGTACAGGAAATGTAATAAAGTGACGGTTTGGTACAACCATTACAGAGGAAGAACCCTTCAGAGGAACCAGACTCTGAAGGGAACTCATCCTCAGCTAAAATGAGACCTTACTGAATCTCCTTTCACCTCTTCATCCACAAAACAACTGTTTCCTCCTGCAGAACATCAGCCATCAGAAATCCTGTCAGCTCAGAGCTTCTCATTGTCCTTATTTTCCATTCTTGTTCATCTTCCCACACAAAAATGCCTTCTCTTATATTCCACATGCTGCCAGAACATCTACAAACGTTCTCAGAAATTTCTGCCTTGGAGTAATTTAGTGCTTAAACGCCTTGATGTAGACTTCTTTGAAAACTGGGACGTACTTATAATAACCCAGTAAAACCCGTTGGAATCACAGAAGAATCAGTGACCCGAATGTTGAAATGCTTCAGTACATAAATCCTGTCTAAGCTGCCAGCACTAATTCTATTATCAGTAACCTACTGTATCTGCAAGTCTCCTGACTCACATTAAGCTGTTTAACCCTTACGAGTCGCTTGGGTTTTCTTCTTCTTATAGAACCATCAAAGTGTTAAAATCCAGTGATGTTTATTTAAGCTCATAGAGAAAAGATGATGACCTCATTCCAGACAGGAAGTACTTTCCATTTCTGGATCATGAAATTCAAATACCAAAAAATAAAAACCCTCTGGTCTGCATAATTCAGGGCTCAAAAGTCTCAAAAGTGCACATTTACGGCATTTGGCAGACACTCTTATCCAGAGAGACTTAGAATTCATGTCATTTTATACATCTGAGCAATTGAGGGCTAAGGGCCTTGCTCCGTGGACCCAACGTTGGGCCTTTAACCCTCTCTGCTCCTGAAGCACTGTATCATGAATGGGACATTTGAAGAAAAGAATTCCAGTGTGCTGTAATGTACAGTATAGGTGGTGAAAATAATTAAGGCTTCCTACACTTTATCTATTTTATTTTAATGCAATTGAGAAGTCTCTCTCAACGGTCCTGCAAGCGGCAGCTTTGTGGTCCTGGGATTTGATCTCACAGCCTTTTGATCATCAATCCAACATCTTAAACTCCAAGCTACAACATCCCCAAAGACCAACAAGCATGTTGCTGTAGAACATAGTGTAACAAAATGTTTAGAATTAAAATGGGTATTAGAAATTTTAAAAAAATGGCATGTTGGGGGAGATTAAAACATCTCCAGGATAAAAAAAAACCCTTCTCAGACTTCATATGTCTGAAAGCTGAGCATCTCGAGCGAATCTGGAGACAGGAGTAGAAGACTCTTTAAGTGAGGTTCTTCAGAAGCATGAGGCTTCAAAACTCCAGTAATGACATCACTCACATTGAAAAAGTGAATCTGATGAGGATTATTTTCTACAGTAAACTCTGAAGAGAAAGAAACTGAGAAGTACCTGCTGTGGTTTCCGGCACGTTCCTCACTCCACTTCATTAACAGCATCACTGCATGTTTCCTGTAGAAGAACAACATACCATTTCGTTTACTTCATTATTCCAGAAACTAAAGCACTAAAACTTATACTCATCTCTCCCTCCATTAATAAGTGTTAAGTGCCTTTAAACTGCATGTCAGAGTTAAAGAGAGGTGAAGACGTACAGATAATAAGGACATTAATGGAAGAGACGCTGCATGAAGCATAGTTGGGCTTCTTTACAAATGCTTTTAATGCTCTCTTCTTTCTACACTTCCTAATTGCAGTTAAATGCTGGCTTAGACAAAACCGTTATTTCTGACTCAGAAGATCAAAGCCCACGTCTTCTGATGAACATACACTGACCACAACATCAGAGGACAAAAAGACCTTAATAATAAAAAAATTTAAAAAAAAAGTATCATCATCATCATCATCGTCACCATCATCATCCTCATCATCCATTCAGCTCACTCTGTTTCTTCTCTCCAACCATCTTGGCATCATCACAGCCAGACTGATCCTCACAACCTCAGTATCTTCTCTCAACATCAAGGTTCTCAGAATGGCTAGCTGCTGTGAGTTCTGCATGTCCTGCATGAACTAGCCATTTCTGCCAAATCGCATTAATTCACACTTCAAAGCATCGTGAGTAATAAACTGTGGCACTTTTGAAAAATGGAGAAATTCATAGCAAATATTCGCTAATGTCGTGATTGCGTTTAATCAACTGATTCACAAGATGTTGAAATTTTAAACACACACACACACACAAACACACACACACACAACTGTTGTATTCATGCAGGAAGCAGAGAACACTGCACAGGGACAGAAATGGTGTCTTCATGTGAGACAGAAACAAAAAACTGAGTTTATTCACAACATACACCATTTTACACACAACACTACACACCAAACCACACAATAAAGAGAGGAAATACAGGTGAACTCACACACACACACACACAGAGACTGGGAGAGACAGACAGAGAGAGAGAGAGGGAGAAAGAGAGGGAGAGAGAGAGAGAGAAAGAAAGAGAGAGAGAGAGAGAGAGAGAGAGAGCGGCACAAGAGGAGGGTGAGAGGATAGAGAGACTGGGAGAGACAGACAGAGAGAGAGAGAGGGAGAGAGAGAGAGAGGGGTGCACAAGAGGAGGGTGAGTGGATAGAGAGACTGGGAGAGAGAGAGAGAGAGAGAGAGAGAGAGAGAGAGAGAGAGAGAGAGAGAGAGAGAGAGAGAGAGAGAGAGAGAGAGAGAGAGAGGAGGAGGGTGAGTGGATAGAGAGACTGGGAGAGACAGAAAGAGAGAGAGAGAGAGAGAGAGAGAGAGAGAGAGGGAGAGGGAGAGAGGGAGAGGCACAAGAGGAGGGTGAGAGGATAGAGAGACTGGGAGAGACAGACAGAGAGAGACTTGACTTTTACAAAACTTTATTTACACAAGTCACATATTATACACAGAGTGACTTAATGAGTAAATAAATAAATAGATAAATAAATAAATAAAATAAATAAGTGCATTCAAATAATTTTCAGTAAATGAGTTAAACAGCAGTGATGATTAGCGTAGCTCTGCTGCAAAGTTAAGTTCTCCTTCTGAAACAGAGCACACAGCATTCTCACAGCACCACACACACTTAAACATGTCCAAATCATTCATACTCTTATAAAAATTAAAATCAATTAAAATTCTTGATTTGATCAGCCTCTTTAAAATTCTTGTGGCCTCGCAGTCAGTGTTTTGTGCTACCCGGTTTTTTCGGCTCAGGTATATTGCCATTTTTGCCTGACCAAAGATAAAATTGATCAGTTGGCACCTGAACCTGTGTTTCCTGACGTACTTAAAACCCAGAATAAAACACTGAACAGTAAAATCAACATTAAAAGTGTAACGGGGCTCCGCCCGAGGCGGAAGTGTCCGGATCCATATGCCGAGCCGGCGGTAGGGAAAACACAGTATCGTAAATCGGGGACAGGCAATAGTTCGGCAACAGGTAATCCAAAATCCAAGCGATAAAGTCCAACAAGGGTAATCCAAAGAGAGAGAAACGAAAACAGTCCAAAGTCCAAAAACCAAACAATCCAACATCAGAGAACAAGCAAAAGAGAATCCAATAAACAATCCACGTCAAGGCCAGAAATCCGTCAGGGTAAACGCTCGGTATAGTCACAAGGAACATTACTTCGCGTCATGCAGGTGGTGTGCACCGTATTTAAATCCCCAGGTAATCCGGAAGTAAACTCAAAATACGGGCGAGGGCTCCCTCTCGCGGTCACCTCTAGTGCGAGTCGTGACAGAGCCCCCCCCTCTAGGAACAACTCCCGAGGTTCTACGCCGAGGGCGCCCCCTTGGGCGCGGAGCAGGTCTCCCCGGATGAGTGCGGTGGAAGTCCTCAATCAGCGACGGGTCGAGGATGTCCCCGGAGTCCACCCACGAGCGCTCCTCGGGGCCGTACCCCTCCCAGTCCACCAGATACTGCAGACGGGACCGGACTCGCCTGGAGTTCAGGAGAGTCCGCACCTGGTACGCCGGAGACCCCTCAATGTCCAGCGGCGGTGGCGGCGCCGCACCGGTCCCCGCCTCCCCGGCCGCAGGGTGCGCAGGCTTGAGCAGAGACACGTGGAAGGTCGGGCATATACGATAGGATGCTGGGAGCCGGAGACGGTAAGCCACTGGGTTGACCCGGCGAATGATTTCAAACGGGCCGACGAACTTGGGGCTAAGCTTCCTGCAGGGCAGACGAAGACGGAGATTGCGGGTCGACAGCCAGACTTTCTGTCCCACCTGGTAGGACGGGTGCGGTCGGCGACGACGATCCGCCTGAATCCTCTGCCTCCTCACAGCCCTCTGTAGACGAACATGAGCGCGCTCCCACACCTCTTGGCTCAGACGATACCACTCCTCCACAGCAGGGACGTCGGAAGGCTCCCCGGACCAAGGGAACAAAGGTGGTTGGTAGCCCAAGACGCACTGAAATGGCGTCAGTCCTGTGGAGGAGTGAATAAGGGAGTTCTGAGCGTACTCCGCCCACGGCAGGAATTCACTCCACCGATGCTGTTCCCTGCTACAGTAGGACCTGAGGAAGCGTCCAATCTCTTGGTTGAGTCGCTCCGCCTGCCTGTTAGATTGGGGGTGATAACCGGAGCTTAGGCTCACCCCGATGCCCAGACGGCCACACAGCGCCCCCCACACCCGGGAGGTGAACTGCGGGCCCCGATCCGACACAATATCCTCGGGTAGGCCGAAGTTGCGGAACACATGCTGGAACATGGCGTCGGCCGTCTGCATGGCCGTGGGCAGTCCCTCTAGTGGAATCAGCCGGCACCCTTTGGAAAACCGGTCCACCACGACCATAACGGCAGTAAATCCCCCCGAATCCGGCAGGTCGGTTAAAAAGTCCACCGACAGGTGCGACCATGGGCGCCGGGGAATCGGAAGGGGCTCCAGCAGTCCCTCCGGGAGATGGCGACTGGTCCGCGACTGCGCACACGTCGGGCAAGCAAGCACGTACTCCTCCACATCCGAGCCCAGAGAGGGCCACCAGAACCGGCGACATGTGAGCTGCGTCGAACGGCGAATACCTGGGTGTCCAGAACTGGGGGCCTCGTGCACCCACTGCATCACTTGTTGCCGGAACAGTTGGGGCACGAAGGTCCTATCCGGCGGACAGCTGGCGGGTGGCGGCTCGTCGGCGTGAGCTCGCTGAATTTCCTCCATGAGGTCCCAACGGACCGGTGCCAGAAGAGCGGTGGCCGGCAGGATGGGCTCCGGTTTGCTGGGATCACCGGCCGACTCGAACTGTCTGGAGAGAGCATCTGCCTTGCCGTTCTTGGACCCAGGGCGGTACGTCACCGTAAACACAAACCGGGTGAAGAAAAGTGCCCACCGAGCCTGTCGAGGGTTCAGCCGCTTGGCTCCTCGGAGGTACTCCAGGTTACGGTGGTCAGTGAGTACTTGAAATGGATGACGTGCCCCCTCCAGCCAGTGGCGCCACTCCTCTAGTGCCGCCTTGATGGCCAGTAGCTCTCGGTTACCGACATCATAGTTTCTTTCCGCGGCCGTCAATTTCCTTGAGTGGAAAGCACAAGGATGGAGTTTCCCGGGCTCCCCATGCCGTTGGGAGAGCACCGCCCCTATGCCACTGCAGGAGGCGTCAACCTCCACCACGAACGGCAGCTCCGGGTCAGGGTGTCTTAGGATGGGTGCTGTGGTGAATCGATCCTTCAACTGAAGGAAGGCTGTACGGGCCTGGTCCGTCCAGGACAGTTTTTTGGGCTTCCCCCTGAGTAATGACGTCAGGGGCCCGGCTACTGAGCTGTAGTTCCGTATGAACCGCCGGTAAAAGTTGGCGAAGCCCAGGAAACGCTGCAGCTCCCGCACCGTAGAAGGTTCGGGCCACCCCGTAACTGCCTGGACCTTGACTGCATCCATCTCCACTCCCTGATGCGAAATCACGTATCCTAGGAACGTTACCTGGGAACAGTGAAATTCGCACTTCTCCAACTTGACATAGAGGTGGTGCTGTTGCAATCTGGCGAGTACCTCCCTAACCTGGATCACATGCTCCTCCATGGAGGCCGAGTACACCAGGATGTCGTCGATGTAGGCGATGACACTTCTTCCCAGCAGGTCCCGGAAAACCTCGTTGATAAGGGCCTGAAACACTGCTGGGGCGTTGGTGAGGCCAAAAGGCATCACGCAGTACTCATAATGTCCATGAGTCGTGTGAAATGCAGTCTTCCACTCGTCCCCCTCTCGGATGCGCACCAAGTTGTACGCACTACGGAGGTCCAGTTTGGTGAACACCCGCGCTCCCCGCAGCTGCTCCAGAGCTGCGGGCACCAATGGCAGTGGGTAGGGGGGACCGAATGGTGACAGCGTTCAGCCCCCTGTAGTCGATGCACGGCCGAAGGCCTCCATCCTTTTTCCCCACAAAAAAGAACCCTGCGGCTGCTGGGGACGTGGATGGCCGAATGTGGCCTGCTGCCAGTGACGACTCGATATACTCCTCCATGGCCTTGGACTCCGGAAGAGAGAGGGGGTAAATCCGCACCTTGGGGGGGGAGGCGTTAGGTAGCAGGTCAATGGCACAATCCCAGACCTGATGATGAGGTAGACGAGCCGCCCTCTCCTCACTGAACACCATGTGGAAGTCCATGTATTGGCTGGGAAGTTGACCGCCAGCCGCCTCGAGGGGCCTCTGCACCTGAGAAGTCCTGCACGGTCTCGCTACGGGGTCCCGTAGGCATCCCCTCTGACACGTGATGGACCAGCGCACCAGCTCCCCCGACCGCCAGGAAATGTGTGGATCATGGCGCCTCAACCACGGGAACCCTAGAATCACGGGGTTGGCCGGTGACGAAGTGACATAAAACGCCAACCGTTCATAGTGAAATAGTCCGACCTGAAAGTCCAGTAACTCCGTTTGGTGTTTCAAATAGCCCTCCCCAATGGGCTGACTGTCGATGGCCGTAATCCTCAAAGCTGGTACGCAGGGGAAGATGGGGATCCCAAGTTCCTCCACCAGGCCCCGGTCTACGAGGTTCACGGCCGCTCCAGAGTCAATTAAGGCTGAAACGGGGAAGCAGCGGTCAGACATATGTAACGAAGCTGGCACTGTCAAGTTCAGAAATGAAGAAATGTCACCCACCGGAGTCACTGGGAACCTTTCAGAGCACCGAGGACTCAGATGTCCAGATGCCCCGCAGCGGTAGCACAACCTCATCTGACCTCGAGACCGGTGTCCCTGAACTGCCAGCCCAGATCTCCCCAGCTGCATGGGTTCAGGCTCCTCCTCACGATGTGAAGAGTAATCCATACGCCTCTGGGGGCGAGCTGAAGCATGAGCCCCTGCTCGGTGTTGGCGCCGCAGATTGTCCAGGCGAATAGCCGTGGCTACAAACTGCGACAGGGTGGTGGCCTCCTCATGACATGCAAGCTCGGACTGGAGGGCGGGGTGCAACCCGGCACGAAAGACGGCCCACAGAGCCGCGTCGTTCCAGCCTGACTGGGCAGCTAACGTGCGGAACCGGATGGCGTAGTCCGCTGCTGCCTCGGAGCCCTGGCGTAGCTCCATCAAGCGGACAGAAATGTCCTTGCCGCCCGCTGGGTATTCAAACACCTCCTTAATCATCCCAGAAAAATAGTCATAGGAGGCTTTGATCTGCGGGTCGGCGTCCCACACTGCCGATGCCCACTCTAAGGCCCTGTCAGTCAAAAGTGACATGAGAAACGCGCACTTAGTCCCCTCCTCACGGTACATTCCCGGCTGGTGCGAGAAAAACACCTCGCACTGCCGCAAAAACCCGCGACAGCGATCAGCTGATCCATTGAATTTCTCTGGCAGCGCCAGCCGGGGTGACTCACCATGCGTAGGCGGCGGATCACGAGGAGAAGCGATCGCCACTCGGCTCAGCTGAGCCTGCATATCCGCCAGTTGATCTTGATAGGAGCGAATAATCGCTCCTTGCCGCACGATGATTTCGCGCAGCTCCGCTGAATCCGTGAGAGGCGAAGTAATCTGTAACGGGGCTCCGCCCGAGGCGGAAGTGTCCGGATCCATATGCCGAGCCGGCGGTAGGGAAAACACAGTATCGTAAATCGGGGACAGGCAATAGTTCGGCAACAGGTAATCCAAAATCCAAGCGATAAAGTCCAACAAGGGTAATCCAAAGAGAGAGAAACGAAAACAGTCCAAAGTCCAAAAACCAAACAATCCAACATCAGAGAACAAGCAAAAGAGAATCCAATAAACAATCCACGTCAAGGCCAGAAATCCGTCAGGGTAAACGCTCGGTATAGTCACAAGGAACATTACTTCGCGTCATGCAGGTGGTGCGCACCGTATTTAAATCCCCAGGTAATCCGGAAGTAAACTCAAAATACGGGCGAGGGCTCCCTCTCGCGGTCACCTCTAGTGCGAGTCGTGACAAAAAGACCTTAAAATGCTCCGTAAAAACACAAACAGTGACTGTAACCTGGAGCAGTGAATAAAAGCATGAAAAACAGTTTCTCTCTGTGAACAGTCATGTAAAACATCAGGGTTTAAAACAGAGATAAAAGAGTTCACAGAGATAATACCATGTAAAATCCTCCATTGGAGGTCAGCAGCTTTTTTGGTAAACGGTGGTTTATCCAGTGTCCTCTGGTTTAACATCATCATTAAAACCCAGAACGCTTCTCCATGGGGTGTCTACCCTCCCACTCAGCTTCTTCTTGTTTAAAACCTTAACACAGGCTCTGTAGAGCAGCTTCCCCGACACTGACCCAAAGTCCATCTCCGGTTCGCTCCGACACTCCAGGAGGGGGCCTGCACACCCGTCGAGGTCAGGAGCAACGTTCAGCCGGGGAAAAGATTCGTCCTCTGCAGGACCAGTCTCTGTATGTTGATAGTCCATCAGCTGAACACGCTCCTCTGATGTAAGTGCAGACCTCCAGCGGTGTAGAAGCTGATTGACAACACGCCGGGACCGCAGTCCCATACGCGCTGCCAGGTCCTCTGCCCTTGACAAGTCTGACCCCGCGACGTTCACGAGCTCCCGGAGCGTCACAATGCCCGAGGAGACGAGTGTTCTGGACAGTGCAGGGACGGTCACACCGGAGATGTCCAGTCGCCCGCCGTATAC
The DNA here is from genome assembly GCA_033459395.1 of Hemibagrus guttatus. Taxonomy (NCBI): domain Eukaryota; kingdom Metazoa; phylum Chordata; class Actinopteri; order Siluriformes; family Bagridae; genus Hemibagrus; species Hemibagrus guttatus. The sequence continues at coordinate 7,870,929 of JAUCMX010000005.1, read as the reverse complement.
CAGAGGCTCCTCCAGCAGCCAGTGTACTGTTCGACAGCCCTTGTTTTGTTTTTTAAAAACATTCCAGATCTTAAAAATTCCACGGTAAAACATTGGTAATCCAGAAATGTCCAGCATTTTGGTGTCCATTAAAAACAAAGCTCTGTTCAGCCCCAGTCCTTTAACTGTGCGTAATAATCCACTGGCTGCTGCTCTCCATACTAAGTCTCTAGGTCCAGTGAGGAGTCTCTGGATGAACTGGAGTTGGAAGGCTGCGGCTCTGCTAGATAGCTGGACCAGCCCCTGCCCTCCTTCCTCCTTCGGCAGGTGGAGAACGCTCTGTGGAATCCAGTGTAGACCGTCCCAGAAGAAGTCCACCAACTGGGCCTGGATGTTCGCTAGCAGGTTCGGCGGCGGATCTACGCATGCCAGCTTGTGCCAGAGGGATGACGCGGCGAGGTTGTTGATGACCAGCGTTCGCCCCCTGTAAGACATCTTCGGGACCAGCCGCTTCCACCTGCTCAGTCTGCCCTTCACGTGCTCTACAGAACCTTCCCAGTTTTTGTTTAAAAACTCATTGGTCCCCAGGTAGACACCCAAGTATTTAAAACCACCTCTTTTCCACGCTAAGCCTCCTGGTAGTGAAGGTTGCCGACCTCCCCACTCCCCAACTAAAATGGCTTCACTCTTTGCCCAATTAACTTTGGCAGAGGATAAAATCTGAAAGTCATTTAAAATAGCAGTTAAAACATTCACATCTTCTTGTGTGTTTATCATGACTACCAGATCATCTGCATAAGCTGATAAATATACTTAGGCATTAGCGTGTGGAATATTAAAACCAGATAGATGACTCCTTAACTTGTTTAAAAGAGGTTCAATCGCCAGAGAGTACAACATGCCTGAGAGGGAACAGCCCTGCCTGATCCCTCTGTACACTCTAAAAGGGGCACATAAACCACCATTAACCTTCAGTACACTCTCAATTTCACAGTACAACACCCTGACCATGGCTATAAAACCTGGGTTGAACCCGAAGGTTTCCAGCACCTTCCACAAATATTCATGTTCAACCCGGTCAAAAGCCTTTTCCTGATCTAGAAAAATCAGACCAGTCTGTAAGCCCAATAGTCTAGAGACGTCCAAAATGTCACGAATTAAATATATATTATCAAATATGGACCTACCAGGCACACAGTACGACTGGTCCTGATGAGTGATCTGCTCCATAACCTTGGTCAGTCTCGAGGCTAATGCTTTTGAAAGCAGCTTGATGTCAGTGCACAGTAGTGACACTGGGCGCCAGTTCTTCAGGTGGGTCAGGTCTCCCTTTTTTGGCAGCAGGGTCAGGACGGCCCTCCTGCAGCTCAGCGGTAGCTGACCGACATTCACGCTGTCATTTAGGACCTCCAGTACATCCTGCCCTATTACAGCCCAGAAGGCCTTGTAGAATTCAACAGGGAGACCATCTATACCTGGCGCCCTTCCATTCTCCATACCTTGGAGAGCTTTGTGGAGCTCTGCGAGTGTCAAATCTCTGTCCAGCTCCCTGGCCGCTTGCTCCGAGAGCTTCGGCAGGTCTTTCAGAAAGCTCTCCTCCACTATCTGTGCCCCTGACCTCTCGCTGCTGTATAGCTTCGAGTAGAAGCTTACTGTCTGCTTACGAATTTCAGTGGGCTCTGACAAGAGATCCCCTGATTCTGTTCGCACAGCATGTATAAATCTTTTCTGTCCATTCTTTTGCTCTAAACTGAAGAAGAACTTGGAAGGAGCGTCCATCTCGGTCACACTTGTGAAGCGAGAGCGGACCAGTGCCCCCTGTGCTGTGACGTCTAACAGGTCATTCATTTTAGCTTTTTTACTTTTGAGGGCTTCAATATGCCCTTGATTTCCAGTGGCCTCCAAACACTGGAGTTCCACTATTTCTATCTCCAGAGCTTTCAGAGATCTAACAATGTCTCTTGTGACGTTGAGAGTGTACTGTTGACAGAATACTTTGATCTGCGTTTTAGTAAAATCCCACCACTCTTGTAAAGAGTTAAAAGCTGCCTTCTCAAATTTAAAACAATTCCATAAATAAATAAAAGACTCTCTAAAATTAGCATCATCTAAAAGTGCAGTGTTAAAATGCCAGTAGGCGCTCTTAGGCTTTACATTCCTTTTACTGATCGTACATTGTACCATACTGTGGTCTGAGATACCTACTGGAACAATAAAACACTTAGTAAAAAACGTCAGTTGATGCTTAAAACCATAAAACCTATCCAATCTCGCCAGAGAGAGTGTGTTGTCTGTGGAGTGGGCCCACGTATACTGTCTCTGTTTTTTATTTAGGTTTCTCCATACATCACTTAGCTCATGGGCCTCAATCATCTCCCACAGGCGCTTACGAGAAGCCATGTGAGGTTCCACGTGATTCCGATCTAGATTATCTGTTGTGCAATTAAAATCTCCACCCAAAATTAAAATATCAGTGGTGTTGCTATTAGCAATGACACTGTTCAACTCGTCTAAAAAACTCATCCTCTCCACTGCATTGGTGGGAGTGTACACACAGATAAAAACTAAAACCTCATTTTCATAAAAAGCTTTCACTTTTAAAAGCCTCCCAGTTAAAATCTCTTCAACTGTATAAGAACATGGGATAAAACTGCGAGCAAAGAGCAGAGCAACACCACCACTGAGTGATGTGTTGTGACTTAAAATCGCCAGCCCTTCCCACTCCTTCACTCAATCAGCAGCATTGCTGTTATCGCTGTGGGTTTCCTGCAGCATCATGACATCAATCCGCTTCTGCTTCACAAGTTCATACAACTTAACTTTCTTATTATAATCTCTTGCTCCATTAACATTCAAGCTCGCAACGTGAATCCCGTTCATTAAAAAGTATAGATAAAA